>DWAO01000382.1:0-26616 GCA_018230605.1 Heliconius congener
AAATATTTACTTAAATTTATATTTCCATTTCTTCGCTCTGGTGTCGAGGTTAAGCACGGCGTTGTGTTCTGTCACTCAACACGCAATGCCTCCAGAATTCGGCAGTCCACTGTCTGCCGAATGGAGTGTCTTAACACTAGGTTCCCTCTATCTAACCGGCTGTTTGCGGGATACAGCGTGAAGCAGATTAAAATAAAACTAATACTAAATATTTAAGAGCAGTTTGTCAAAATACAAACAAAAAAAATATATAAATCGGTTAAGCCGTTTCTGAGATTATCGGAAAGAAACGCACAGACAGTAAGTATCGATAAGTTGTGTTTCATTCAAACATTCAATTGTAGGTTCTTATGGGAGGTACGAAAATGCGACCTAAAGTTTTAATAACTTTCTCTTAAAAAATCTTCATTGCGTTGCAAACATACATTATAGGTATACAAAACACGAGCATAATTCAGTGTGTTAAGTAAATAATTCTGTGGTTTAAGCGGGCGAAGCCGCGAGCGGGTCGCTAGTATTGTATATTTTTAACATTTAGAAAACGTATAAAAATTTGGACGTAGTGGGATTCGAACCCGCGCCTCCTGGAGACCAGTCGGTTATCAAAATATTGTAATTTTTCTTCACACATACTTATATTTTGAAAAGTTAGATTTTATAATAATTAAACATATATTATGTGTTTAATACAGAAGTTCTAACAATTAACGTTATGATTGTTACCGTAAATGAATTATTCAGATACCCTGTATTAATATGGGTAAGTTATAGTAATAACATATTGTTATGGGTACTACGAAAACAATTTATGTTATTGTAAGCAATTTATACCCATATAAGATAAGCACTACAAAAATAAACGCAGGCTGAGAATACACAGTATTTTCCAAAATGAAAGATAAAACCAGGACGACTTATAGCTTCGTTGGGAGTTTGCCAAGAGGTTGACCTAATATGCAGTAAACGTCCTAATTTCTAAGTTGAAAAAAATCTCAATAGTAGGCGCATTTTCTACTTCGTATATAAGGATGGTACTTTTGTATCAACAGTTATATAAGACGAGAGGTAAATGCTGCACTATTTAAGGCTGTACTTGAAAGAAAATAAAACGATAAAAGTTTTTTCTTAAATGGACAATTCAAAAATAAAGATCATTGTTACAATGATGTGAAGTATGATAGTTAAGTAGAAAATATATATAATTTGTTAATAACTATCGTATAACGAAAAACCTAGACAATGGACATCTAGTGGACGAAATGATGCTTAAAACGGTAAATTTTTCAGAAGAAAGAGCACAGATAACACATTTATTCTACGATTTTAAAATCCTTAGATAAATATTATTTTCAATAACAACCAAAAACGGTCAATAGAGTATGTGTAAAACGGCTCATTATAAAATGAACATAAAAATCTTACTCACTTTTAAAATCCAGCCAAATATTGGACCCTTTTCGTAGGCACATATGAAATATAGTATAAAGTCGCTGAAGACCCTACGAGATGCCCTAGAAGCATTTAATGCTGGTAGAACTTACAACTCTATACGAAGCAAATATCTCTACAGTTCTTTGAACTTAGCAACGATCTGACAAGGCATAGGTTTTGAGTTAACTTGTGCGCGGTATTAGAGTTCAGTATTAGAGTTAAGTGTTAGAGTTAATGCATGAAGTGCTCAGCAGTTACTTCTCCTATGACTTCTAAAGATGATGATGATGTGTCATCGAAACATATCAACAGTTAATCCTTTTATTCGGTTTCTTATATACTATAACTTATATTTATTATTTCACAGTTGATAGCCGTAACCTTAAGGAGTCCTTAGAGAGGGCAGAATGGAGTCTAGGCATAGAGCTTTGGTGCAGCGAAGGAGCTCAATCAAGCACGTTATCACCAGTTTCGTGCCGCGTGTTGAAACTGCACTTTCAACCCTCGCAGGGTCTACATTATCACTTGCCTGTGCTGTTCGACTACTTTCATCTCTCTGCAGTCTCCGTCACAATCCACGCCAGCTTAGTTGCTCTACATCAGCCCTACATCAAGTAAGTTACATCAAATTTTGTAATATGTGCCTAATAAATTTTTGGATGTAAATAAATATTTTATTAAAATATTAGTCACAAATACATTGTTCATTAAAATACTAATATTATAGGACTTACAATAACATAACAAGAAATAATCGCTAAAAATCATATGATAAAAAAAAGTTTAAAGTTTTTCATATTATTATATATTGAAAAATTATATTCTTTAATTTATACTATATAGACTGCAAATAATAATATTTTCTATAGTTTTCTATTTAATATATTTATGAACACTTCAAACATAATGTCGCGCAAAACGTATCTTCATAGTGTTATGAAGTTGGCGCGTGATATAAGAGTCTCATATTGCAGCAGCGAACAATGCAAAGTGGATTTCTACTACAATAACTTCCCTGCCTTCAAGTATTCTTTTGACATATATTTTTGTAACCTTTGACGTATATTCTTCTCAGATAAAACAAAATTCGTTTGTTACATGTCTTTATTTAGGAAGAGCATCATGCATTATGTACAGAGCTGGTAAGTAGTAGACTATAGAGTTTACGCACTTCGAGCCATGAATCGCACTTATTTTTTTAAATTCAAATTATACATTTTATAGTATCTTATGAAATTATATGATATGATAGTATCTTAATAATTAATACGTTGATATTTTGACTTTTCGTAGTTACTACAATCCGCCTCAGTCCATGCTCGTAGAAAAAAAAAACATTAAGAATGTTAGTCATTTAATAGAATTTTATTCTCTCGCATAGAAAAAAGTAGATAACGTCAGCCATTAATATACAAGAACATTCCCATTAGTAGAAAATGGTCAATACTATGCCAGACGTCGCATGTCTCATAGAGAACTTATAATCTTTTTAAATATATAAATAATATTCTGTAAACTATACTTAACACAGAATAATTTCAAATTGTACATGATTACAGGCGGCTAATGTTTACGAAACAGTGAGAGAATCAAATGATTTTAATAAAACACCTCGTCGTAATATGAAAAAAATTAATTAATTGCAGTACACCTCGGTCTAGCAAACAGTGGGGCAAATTGATGAAAAGTGCAGGGTCAAATTTTAACGCTTCAGGAAGCTTAGAGAACATTTTGTTTGGGTCGAGCGGGAAATGTGCCGGCGGGAACTCGAGCAAAATAGCGCATGCCAGGTTTGTTATTACTATACAGCATTTTCTTTATGAAATACTTTTTAAAATATAATCGTGCTGTTTTTGGTAACTTACTGAGGGTGTACCCAAGGTTATTGGTCAAAGTAATAGTGCTCATTCCTATATGCTTTCGAGATTATGTTAACAATTGGGAAAAGTATAGAATTATGTCACTAATAGGCTTATCTACAATTGTCACAACGGTCATTAATTAAAAGTTTTAATAATTATTACAGACAAGTTCATGCTGAAGTATGTGGCATTCTACTTGGATCATTGGAAGGACTGCAGAGTGCTCTGACAGTCTGCGGATCGACTGGAGTGTTACTCACTCCTGAAGAATCATCTTCCAATTCCATCGTGGGTGAAGTTGCACAGCGAATAAAAGATTTGAGTGACCTCGGAAAGGCAAGTTACGTAGTAATTTACCATTTGTTCATTTTTAAGCCAAAAAAATAGAAATTTTCCTTAATACATGTGGGTAGTCAAAACTGCTGACGTCGCAATGCTTGCATTAAATGTGTACATTTTTCAATAGAAATCGGAAGCAGGTGAAGAAGAAGAATGGGCAATGGGGGCAGCACACGACATAGCAAGATTATGTGCTGAAGTAACGCTTCGTTGGCGTGCCTTTCTACATCATACTTCAGATCGCCCCCACGTGCACCACGCTCTTGCTGCGAGGCATCATGCTTTGCGGTATGTAATATAACTTAATTCATTATTAAAAAAAACAAATCAATAAAAAACGTTCTAATGAGTTATAAATTATAATAATATATATTATTCACACCAACGAAAGAGTAAAAATCATATACATACTACTTATCATTAAAAAATAAATTAAATCATATACTAAAACTAAATAATTTCAGGATTAAGCGCTTCTCTGAATGTTTCTTCGTGCTGGACAATCCAAGACATTCGCTAGCGGGTTGCTACGACAGTAACTACCAGTCTTATCAAAGCGTTGGAGAAACGGCAAGACGATCGCGCTACCTTGCACTGTTGCCACCTTTACCCGTACATTGTATCGCGCTTGATGGCGACCCCCACATAATGCCAATTATATTTGAAGACAGGTAAATCAGTTTAATAAATAATGATGTACTGTTAGGTGTACAGCTCCCGCTGTTTTTCTATTGATGGCTTTAAGGTACCAAACTTTCTGTACCAAATCTATTAAAACCGGTTGAAACAATCACAGGCGATAGATATCGAGCTGAATAAATGCATTTGAGCCGAGCATCTCATAAGATGATAAATTTTTTCACCACGATCTTCGTGCAATGCCCGAAAGATGAAAAAAACTAGTGGCCATAATAGCCAAACCTAAATTTTATAAATTTTAACCCCCTACAAACATATTAGGACCAAATAATATAATGTTATTATGTATCAAGATTAATATTAAATATTTTTTGTAGTTATTATATGTAACTTTAGTATATTACATTTGTAAGCCTTTGTCTGTCACCTGCCTGTTTGGCAGTGGGTTAAAACCATGCTGTATGGCAATAGATATTGTCATTTCTAACATTATTCCAAATAAAAAAAAAAAAAAAAAACTTTATAATTTAACGAAAGTTAGGTACTATTTTATGCACCTTATTTATCCAATAACTGCCAAACTAACCACCACCCAAGATGCATATTTCATAATCGTACTTGGCGGTGTTGGGTGTATGCATAAATTTTAGGCTCTCTAAAATAACGAAGGTATGGCTTGGTTTGGATCTGGGATCATAAGGTGATTTAGTAATATATAAATATTGTCCGTAAGTAAAATAATGTTTTTTATAGTGTCGCGCGGCATCCTGCACACAGCAGAGTTGGTATTTTTCGCCGAACTCTGGAGGCGAGTGCTTTGCTGCGACACCAGAGCTAAAAAATAAAAATTTTAAATATTTTATTTCTTCGAGTGGGAATTGAACCCAACAACAACCTGTCGCGTTTACAGACACACTATGTATCCCTGCGCCATGACAAAAAAATTGTATAAGTACCTACGTACCGCTCATATATCTTAAGTAGACATGGCATAGAGCTAAGAGTAATTTTATAAGAACTGTAAATTGTTAGAACCGTCGCGTTTAATTAAATGTTTCCAAACACGATCGTATAATGTAGTTTTAATAATTATTATTATCTATAATCAGCTTCACGCTGTATCCCGCACACAGCAGGGTAGGCAGAGGGAACCTAGTGTTAAAAGTGTATTATTATCTATAAATAAATAAATTACAAAAGATTTTTTAATCTGCTTGTATTATTTATAAGTATTTAACTTAGCGTTTATTTTAGATATCAAGACACCGCTGAATTCGCGAGGAGGCGTTCCTTTTTGAATTCAAATACTAACAAAGCTGGAAGTGGTACGTTGGATTTTTCCATATTTCTACATTACTCCTATAATATATTTTAATATAAGTTTATAATATAATTTTATAAAAATATTTCAGATCCATTTTTGTGTTCGGAACCTGTTGGGGAGGACTGCGCTTGTAGTGTTACGTCAATAATTGATTCAAGAAGGCCCTCCTCTGAAGCATCGAGGGTTACTCTATCATTGCCAAAAGCAATGATAGATGTGCTTGAACCACAATTTAACACTCCTAAAGCAGGTGCAGGTGCAGGTGTAGTGCAAGCGACATTAACACTTGCACCACAAAAATCTGCTCGAGGATCCCCAAAAAGAACTATTGTAAAACAAAGCGTGGTTGAAATGAATAAGCCTCACAATAAACAATTAGAATTAACAGGCAGAAATCGATATATTGTTCAAAACAATCAGATTAGTGAAATCCAACTACCACCAAACAATGTTTTTTCTTCGTGTCCTATTCAACAAGGTCAACAATTGTCTAGATACTCAGCCTCAACATTGCTTGATATAAATGCTGCTAAAAGTAACATAAATGTCTCTCAAGTTGGAAAAGACAGATCAGATTCTGATCAAGTTTTTAACCAAAAGCATGAAATCACTAGTGGTGTAAGTACTTTACCAGCTAGACATAGCAAATCCTTAGACCAATTGAGAGTTTCACAAATGACACCTTTAAGTATACAAACTTTATCCAAAACTGTTAAGAATAGTTCTAATACGTCAGTCAACTGTCAGAAAACATATGCATCATCTCAACCAACCAAACCAACAACTCTACCAAGAAGTGTCACAACTACAGCTTATCCTACCAACACGACGACTCGATGTGGATCAAAAGGTGAGGATTATAGAAGAAATATCAATGAATTTAGAGAAAAGTATAAAAATCCTTGTAATTCGAGCACGCATGGAATAAATAATGAAGTATTTCACAGTGTAGGATATAAGTATGACAGTGTAATGAAGGGAAATACTAATCAAATTTATGGTTACGCTTTCGGTAATCAGGGTAACATACCAGCAAATATTCGTAATCCATTAGAATTTCAAAGAGGTTATAGTGTAAATTTACCCCGTCCTATGTTGCCTCCTCGTAATTCTTATCCACCCGTTAGTGGAAAAAATCAAGTGACTGATCAGAGTAATTTAGTTTCTAATAAGCATGTTCATAGATCCAATTCTACACATGTGTTCCAACAAAATATTGATAATCAGCAAATGGACATAGAAGCAGCTCGAAATCAATTAAGGCATGAATTAAATTATTACCTCCAAAAGGGTGATTGGAGTTATGATTTTAACACCGGAAGTTTAATACAAAATTATCAAAAGAAATCTAGCAAGAGTAGTGATGACAGTGGCTTTGTTATGACGTTAGACAGGAGTAGCGATGGAACATCCAAGTCGACATACTCAAAAACACCACCATCTACACCTCATTCTACTCTGCCTTCAGTGAGACATAAGAAAAGCCGATCTAAAGAATCTAAACTAAATATGAATGGTAAAGAAGCTATTAAAATGAATTCAAGTCGAGATTCCTTAAGCAGTCATCATTCTATCAAATCTAGAGATAGTAGATCTGATAGACATACACCAAAATCTGATAGAAGTACACCAAAGTCCGGAAGGGTTACTCCGAAATCTGGAAAAGCTACACCGAAATCTGGTGGCATTACACCGCGTTCTGGTCTAGCCACTCCTAAATCTGGTAGAGGTACTCCAAAGTCCGGAGGAACCACTCCAAAGAGCGGTAGATCTAGTGGTAAGCCAGAGAAACGTACAAAACATAAAGCGTCAGATAAAATGACACAACTTATGTCAGAAGCGGCATCTTCTTCAAGCGATGAAAGTATACCTTTTGAATTGAGAAGACTTGAATCATCGACAAGTGTTCCATACAGCTTAGATCATGGAGCAGAATTACGGCATTGCAGAAGTGCAGCATCCATTATTGACGAGCCTAACTTAAACAGTGCATTTGGTTCGGAATCTTTGCCTAACTTAGCCCCACCGCCAGCATTTGAGTCTCCCCCTTTAGATATTGGTGATAAAGACTTTAAAATTTTACCACCCGAAAATTTTATAAATAAAGAAGAAAAACGAAGTAGAAGTTCAACATCTAGCTTAAGTGAACAAAGTGGTTGGGTTTCAAGCGGTCGAAGTTCAGGACCTTCTTCTCCTGATAATGGCAGTTGCCAATTAAATCCAAATTATTCTGCACCGAGTACTAGTACTGTTATTAAAATACCTAGTAAAAAGTATGATGAAAATGTTGAAACTCGAAAAAGAGAAGGCGATAAGGTAAGCGAATTTAAAAGAACTGTTCTCAACGGCGAGCAATTACGTGAACGCTTACTTAAACTAGCTGTAAAAGCTGCTCAAAGTAGCTCAACTGAGAAAATAGAATGTTGTGATAAGGAAATTTGTGAAGAATGTACCATTTGTAGTGACTCTATCTGTACGGACAGTCAATGTGAATATAATAAAATGATGCACAATAATGGAATTGATGCTGGTTGTAATTCAGATACTTGTACAGCAAGTTGCTTTCAGCAATATACGGAATCAAATACGAGTAAAACTAATCAAAGACATAATTCTTTTAGTGCTATACAGGGCAAAACTTACAGCTCAGTCAATAAATCTTCAAATGAAGGAAGCGTAAAAAAATCTCAGACAGTTAGCGATAACTTACATCCATATATTAGAAAAGAAATAACACCTAAACCCCAATCTCAACAACCCCTTCCAGCAAAATCAAACACTATGAATAAAACAAAATTAAGAGATAGGATAGAATATACAGAAAAGTTAATAGCAGCAGAAATCCGAAGTTTAACAGTTGACCGATCGTGTAAAAGCCACAAATCTGCTGGAGAACCTGTTACATCAGTTCAAAAATACCAAGGGAAGGCTAAATCAGAAATAGATTTAAGTCATTTGAGCGGGGAAAATGATTATGAACACTTACCTCCCCCACAACAATTTAGAGATGCTCCCCCTCCGCCTGACGATTTTAAGGTATACTATGATCATTATTTATATTATTAGTAAATTTCTATATAAAGATAACCATTTGCTTTCAATTTTAAGGATCCTCCCTTAAAGTCGCCGCATCTAAGCAGGCAAAGTAGTAAATCGTCTACGCCATCTAAAAGTAAAAAATCTACGCAACCCACTACATTGCAGTTGGATAATCCACTTTATCATGTATGCGAAGGTACTTATATATTTTTTTAGATCCGTCTTTATTTACTAACGCTTGTGCTTAAAAAACTAACAATCATATATTGGTTTAGGAATATTAGAAAGACGAAAATTAAGGCCTCATCAGTCCATGAATGCCAATGCAGGAACCTCGGCCAGCACGCTTAATAAAAGCCAAAGCACTGGAGAGCTAGCTAGCAGAAACGAAAATGGTAATATAGGAAGGCCCTTGGCCTGCTTTACTACAGATAGCCATTATTTAATAACATTGTTTAAATTTTATAAATTTTTACATTACATTGCGGTCTTTCAGAACAACGACAAAGTAACCTTGTGAGCATATTTGGATTGGCAGAGTCAGAACGATTGTTTGTGAAATGTAGAGAAGAATTTAGACAAAGTGTTAAGTATCCAGGAGCTATATATTCTGACTTTCCCCCCGTAGAAAATTCTTTGCCATATTTCCATATAAGCGATGAATATAGAATGTTTAATCCAGAAGGTATGTATCATATGCTGAAATATCATTTATATAATTTTATGTATATGCATTGTTATGACAAAATGTATCCAAAAATATTTTAATTGATACACATTATTTTAGGGTTACATCTCATCATATGCGTTCATGGACTAGATGGTAACGCAGCAGACTTACGATTAGTAAAAACTTATTTAGAATTAGGCTTACCAGGAGCTCGACTAGACTTTCTCATGTCAGAAAGAAATCAAGGAGATACTTTTTCTGATTTTGATACTATGACTGATCGGTGGGTATTTTATAGTTTCAATTATTTTTATATTTCTTTTGTCTTGTACTTTTGATATTAATGCGATTCTTTTGCAGGTTGGTTCAAGAAATTATGACGCACATACAAAATTCAAGCGAACCAGCCAGAATTAGTTTTGTAGGACATTCCTTGGGCACTATCATTATTAGATCTGCTTTAGCTAGACCACAAATGAAACCATTCTTAGGGAAATTGCACACGTTCTTGTCTCTTAGTGGTCCTCATTTGGGAACGCTTTATAACTCCAGCGGTCTTGTAAATGCAGGTGAGATAATATTAAAGCTGTTAATTGTTGCTGTATTTATAGCATTGCATGTACTGTAAGATATATTATCTATAACTTAATAAAATTAAAATAATAAAAAAATCAGATATTAAAAAATCTAAAACGTAAACAAACAAATGGAAGAACTGATACCTGAGCTAATCCTTAAATGGCTGGTCATATTTTCTTAAATCAGGTCTAGGGTTTATACGTCTAACTTGCACATAATGTACAGACACGTCAAACTCATAGCACTCCTCTGTTTACGTCGGGGGGGGGAAAAAATTCTGCAGTAAAAAAAACATTAAAATTCCAATAAAACATATATGAAATACTCATATTTACAGGAATGTGGTTTATGCAAAAATGGAAAAAGTCTGGTTCCTTATTACAACTATCTCTTCGCGACGCAGCTGATCCACGCAGATCATTTCTCTATCGGTTAAGTGAACGAAGTCAACTGCACCAATTCAAGCATATTCTACTTTGCGGTTCGGGGCAAGACCGATACGTTCCTTTACATTCTGCAAGACTAGAACTCTGCAAAGCTGCCGCTAAAGACACATCGTTATTAGGACAAGCTTATAGAGAAATGGTATAACACACTGTTTATTAATATATAATCATTCTACTTTATTAGAGACTATCATAGTTTTACTTGATTTCCCTGTGGTTTTATTTCTCTGCAGTGGCAAATATTTACACACAATATCTCGTGTTTCGATGGAAAGCAGGGAACGAACTTTACACTAGGTTCCCTTTGCCTACCCTGCCCTACCCTGCTATTTGCGGGAAAAGTGTGAAGTTAAAAATATTTAAATTCTTACTTTGTTTTTTCCAATAATCTTAAGGTTGCCAAGAAGAAATCGCTATTTTAGCGATAAAACATTCATGTTTTTTATTTTATTTTTTTGTTTTAATGTTTGCAGGTGCATAATATGGTGTCGCCACTGGCGGCTCGAGCTTCTTCAGTATCAGTAGTCCGATACGATGTGCAGCACGCTCTGCCACACACTGCTAGTGCGCTAGTTGGCCGAGCAGCTCATATTGCAGCATTGGACTCTGATCTGTTCATAGAAAAGTTTCTGCTCGTCTCAGCGTTGAAATACTTCCGATAAAAATAAATTTAGATAACAC
Source organism: Heliconius congener (assembly GCA_018230605.1). NCBI lineage: Eukaryota > Metazoa > Arthropoda > Insecta > Lepidoptera > Nymphalidae > Heliconius > Heliconius congener. The sequence continues at coordinate 11,011 of DWAO01000382.1, forward strand.
ATATATGTATATGCACCCGTATTAAGACATAGGATTGCATCCTATATGATTGTGGACCGTGCAATACATTACATGGTATTCGTTTCTTTTAAATCAATAGTTCCTCATAGTCTCTGCGCTTCATTATTTTGAACTAAAAATTTAGTTTTCATTATTTTCTTTAATTACATGCAAATTAGATCAAAATACGAGCACTAAAACTCGTTTCATGTCTAGTGCCCTCATATGCCTTAATCTTTCATAGGAACACATCAACACGAATTGAGATTGCAGAATCACTTCTGCATTATAATACACAACAAAACTTAAAACAACTAAACATTACCGAACTACATTCGGATCTGCCTATTCCTTTCCTTTTTTATAATATTTACTCCAAAAGACTTTAGTTTCATACTGAAACTCGCAGAAACGTGTGATTATATAATTTTTTTGTAATATAGATAAAGTATATTGGAAAAATGTATGTGATTAAATAAATAAGATTAAAATAAATAAATATTAGGTTTTCATTAAATGGAATGCTATTACCTAGTCAAAATGGATTATATCAAAAACATAGCTTACGCATTTCTCTGGCATTTATTGTAAGAAAAACAAATTATATATGTTTACACAATTTATTCGGAGTATAGCACCTTATCTGATCATCGCTCGTTCTCTCTCTTATATTATCAGGTGTTTACATATTAATATTACAATGCACATTATAAAATATCGCAAATTTTAAATAATGTTGGCAATGAATGACCTTAAATTTATCTCCTTTACTGAAAGATTTACTTAAATAGTATGGTTAATTTTACATGAAAATGTGTGATAAAAAGCAGCGTATAAATTTCTTAAAAATTTCAATTTTAATTATACTAGGTTAAGATGGATCTTTACACCAAATTATTAAGACTTTCGAATTAGCAAATGTAGAGTATGTAGATGTTATCTGTATTAGGATTTTATTAATTGTTGTATATGATCACTGAAACAAACATACGAATTTTATGTGTGCTTTTGGAATGCTAAGCCCATAGTTCTTTTTTTTGCTATTACAATTCATCATGTTTCAATTGTGACCTCCAGTTTATTATTTTAATTTTCACTTTACAAAATTAAACTTTAATATATTTTTTATCATACAATTAAACACTACAAAATTTATCAATATATATCACAACCGCATCAAAATTTATCTACTGAGTATAAGGTACATGAAGATACAACCGTATTATTTTGTCTTAGACACCAAGTCAAGCAAGTACACATATGATGACAATGTATTAAAAAAACTTATATAGCGACAAGATGACATTTATATTTATAGAATTTTGTCTATAAATAATATACCTTTTATTATTAAAAAATTATGTAATAGTATTTTAATAACAGCCACACTAACGCGATGTATCTACACAGGTATTTGTGTTATGTCAAACTATAACCAAAAAGTCACAATTTATTCGCAAGTGGACACTGAGTTTGATATCGTTGGATTAAGTTTTTACAATTTTTTGGATTTATATGCACTTTTATAAATTAATTTTCTGAAATAATGATATACTTTGAATATTAATTAAGTGATTGATCCGACAGGGCCTTATTACAATATAAGGACAGGCCGCAGCCTTAAAGCAGTAATTAAAAATTAGAGTAAAAGTTGTAAATTATCGAATGTTAGACTGATCTTTAAAAATATACGGTATTAATAAGTTTAATAGATTCATTTATAGTCATGATTTGATAAAACTGTTATTAATGTCTTGCTCTGTCCACTTTTCTCTATTTATTAATCTGTAGGAGACATTTTATACAGGGGCTTAGAAATTCTAGTCTTTATTTTAATTTCTTTTTAGAATAGTGTGACAACAACGTGATCAAAAAAGACTTTTAAATTTTAAAATTTACTAATCGTACACGTCATCATCAATAATATTATTTTCTTGATAATGTTGTTGTTATACGATATATTATTATATATTATATTATAGAGTAATACCTAAAGTGGTTGCTCATGGGCATTGCTTTTAAAAATAAAGTAATCTAATATACCTAGTAGATGTATCAATAAACAAAATGACATTGTAAATAACAGAACAAATTTTTATTTGTAAAAAACATTCGTATGTTAAATGGATATGTGTCGATGTTATACACTTATAATAAAATAAATAATGCCCGAAATCTCGAAAGAAAAATCTTTTTATGACACAATAACCCACTTTTCTATAGATATTGTTAAATAAAATATAGCCTTGTCTTTCAACTGTCTGGCGGTCACTTAGTAACGGCAGATATAAATTTATATTTAAACCACTGAGATTAAGGAATAAAAACACAACAATACAAAATATGTAATATTTATATTTCAAATTAAAGTTATTACATATTTTGAATTTATGGGTGCTTATTTCTTAAGCACCAGTTGTAGTTCAGAATCTGAACTTCAGATATTCTTCACCTGGACACAATAAGTCAATTGTAGCTATTTTCTGTTAAAGAATAAAGAAAAGCACAATGCATACCTATATGGAAAAAAGCTCATTAAGTATGTAAGGTTGTTTTACCTTAACGATTTTTTGAATAGAATATGAAAAAAAATCTTAAAGCAATAATCTAAAAAGTTCTTTAATTTTAGTAACTACGACCGCCGAATCTTGCCCCAAAACTTATCGCTTCCTTATTTTTCTCCAATTTTTTTTTTGTAATTTCGACACAACACTGGAAGAAACTGACAACTGAAGTCGGAGAAGCTAAAATACTACAGAGAGTCAACGGTAGACCTCACACGTTGCTTTGGTCAGCTATTGAGGATGCATGTAGACTTGAACGATTCCTGGCATAAAGGATATATGAAACATTGAAGACAATTAAAGATGACTATACTATCTTGTATAGCATAGTCATGGAAGCGCTCCTTTTACTAATGAAATTAATCAAGATACCTCACCGGTTTAGACGTAGGGTTTTTTTCATTTCACGATGTTTATCCATACCTGTATTTTAGATAGTAGTGATCGACCGAAGATTCAGTTTCGGCCAAAAATCATAGGTTCGGCCATAGTTTCGGTTTCGGACAAAATACGGCCGAACCGACCGAAGCTAAGCACTTGTTAGGCGTCACTCTGCTAATTATTGTGGCCCATGAGTTATAAAGTCAGTTTATTAATTACAAATTATAAAATTAAAATTATTTATAACAAATACATATAAATCTTGCGTGGAAAGGTTTTCATAGTTGAGTATCTACGTCCAAAATTTAAAATATTTTATTTTATTTTCGATTTGTTTGTAGTAACAAAACCATTTTATATAGGATAGTCTCTATAGCTTTGTAGATGATAGGGATAAGAGCGTGGTTAATTCTTGTCTTTTTTGAACAAAAGTTATAACAGATATTAATTTAATATGCTACCCGATATAAATTCAAAACTTATATTTGGTAATGCCCACCTCTTGTACTGTACTGTATATTAAAAGAAATGGGTTTCGGCTGAAAACCTTGTTTCGGTCGGACACTATTAGATACCACTAATAAAGACCAATAACGTAAACAAATACTATTACAAAAAAGGTAAAAAGGGCTAAACAACTTTGAATTGCCGCCAATACCTACGACTCGATTTCGGAATGAGGCATATGCGGCGGTTTCCCTTTGATAGGTTTATGTCTACGTGCGTCGTTCTTGACATATGGCGTTTTCTTTTATAACGATAATTTTATTTTTTTATTTTGTTTGAAAAATCCACTATTTTATTATTGAATGTTTTTTTAGGCTTTATAGAGTAAAAAACCAAAAATCGTAGTTTCAGCCCAACTTTCGCTTGCGGCAAAAAAATCGGCCGAACCTTCGGCAACGATGAAACTGAATACTTGTCGAGAGTCACTCTGTTAATGGTTGTCGTCCACGAGTAATAAAGTCAGTTTATTAATTAAAAATTATACACTCAACAGGGAATGCCTTCAGAATTAGGTTGAAAGTGGGGATCAGAGTGTTTTAACACTAGGTTCCCTGTACCTGCGCTGCTGTATGAGATACAACGTGAAGCTGATAAAAACTTATTTATAACAAATGCATGTAAACCGTATGTGACAAAGGTTTTCAAAGTTGAGTATCTACGTCCCAAAAATTGAGCAAAGTTTTTAATTTGAGATCCCTATACCATTTATTTGATATACGACATGATATAATCTCCCTATAAATAACCATAATAATTCCACACCACAATTTTTTTTAGTGCTTAACACTAAAAAAAATTATACCCAGATTCTTGACTCATTATATTATATTTTGAATCGGTCATTCGATAATATGCAGAACTGCAATCCATAGAGGCTGTCAAAATTAATATTCTTAAAGTACAAAAGGATCCTACATATTGCACACAATATATACATTTATTACATAAGAGACATCTATTATTAAATCATTCAAAAATACAATACTGTATCGATTCATATTATCGTATCGAATTAAACTAAAATATATTTAACGTCTAATAGGTGATAATCTACTGTAAAAATGAACTTAAAAACATATACAAATAGGTAATCACAATGATATAAAAATAATACATAACAAATAATAAATAAATAATACAATTAAATTTTATCCTCATTTCTATTCGTTATTGAAGAAATCTTTGACTAAGTTAAGACCATCCTGCTTAAAACTTTTAACTAAAATTATCAGAGTTTCCTATACAAGTGTCAACATCATTTTTTTCTGACAATACTTACATCGGTATTCTTTTTTTATTTTGGCATCACATTAAACTCCGGATGGAATGACATAACAGTTCTTCTAACATTAAACCAATCAAAATCGTCTAATGTCAATTTGAGACAAACTCGTTACTTTTGAAAAAGTATATTTTTTTTATTTATTTATTATTTTGCTGATGCTTTTTTTCTGTGAAGTTCACTAAGTGACAAATGACAAACTCTATTTACACTTACTGTATGTTTGTATGTGACAGTAAAGACGATAGGCAGCTAAGCGTGTCAAAAATATAAAAATATTACACACTATAGTGGAGGACGGAGTGTTTTAACACAACAATAGCTTAGGTTCCCTCTGCCTACCCTACTGTGTGCAGGATACAGCTAACACGCTAACAGAACAACGTCAGGATGATTTTATTTATATATAGACAAATGTCAAATGATACATAGAGTATAGACTATAAATAACTATTTGTGAAACGTTCTTTTAATTCATAATAGTAACTCTCTCTCACAATTAAAATTTAATAAAATTAGTAAATTTGATAGTAAAAATATAAGAATAATAAATATCAAATTTAAACATATAATATCAGTGTTATACATTCAATAATAATTTTATACTATTTTTACGTGAAACAGTACAATCGTGAGTCAATTATAGTTACTAGCAACCCCGACTGGCACTGGCCAAATGGCTACTAGCAACACTTTTGTGGGTGGGTGGTATAATCGTATTTCTTCATATCCGACTTGTCAATGTCACTTTAGTTGGTGAGATATTATTCAAGGTGTACGGTTGTATTTTATAGAAAGCGCTTAGTTTATTTAAGAATAATAAAAATAAAATGTTTTAAATAGTGAATGTGAAACTTAGTTCTTTGAACAATTAATTTTTTTATTATTTATATAAAAGTAGGTGTCTTATACATAAATATACATTATTAGGCAATGCAGTCAATGCTATCCAGGAGATATTTGTTTTAAATTTAATAATAACGTTCTGTATAACATTCAAGATGGGTAAACTATTAAGTCTATTAGCTCGAGACGATTCGAATTGTTGTTCTTCGCCACGCTATGATATTTTCTTAGATTTTGAAAATGCTGCACCTACTGACACAGAACGCGATGTTTATGAAGAAGTACAAAGAGTTCTTTTGGAATCAGACAAAATTTTAGAAGAAATACAATGTTACAAAGGAGCTGGTAAAGAAATTCGTGAAGCTATCGCAGATCCATCAACAATAACGCAAGAAAGGGCTTGGCGCGCCGTAAAGCCATTGGTCGACAAATTGCTCAGATTTTATAACCACTCCTTGGAGCTGAAACGCGTAAGTAAAATTCCATATTTACTACAGCTTTTTAATTATAGATACCCACATACTAAATATAATACAGACATTTTTCCCCTGTTGATTATTATAGTAATTATCAAACTTATATAGTCTAATGATATATATGTATATAAATGTTTAAGACAATAAATTTAATTATTAATCATTTAATACAAGAGGGAGTTTTACTTTATCACTGACAATATGATAACACTTTCACAAGATATCAGAGCTATCATGTTTACAATGCTATGCTAACTTCCTGGAACATTGCTTATTATGATTGTAAATAAAAAATGAAATCACCTTTTATGGTTACCAACTAAAAATATTGAATATATACTTTTTTGTTCAGTAAATGAATAATTATTGTTTATTACATAATTATTAATTTTATACATTTGAAATAAATAATAATGTGCTTGTTGCTGTTGCTGTTGTTGCTGAAGAGCAAAAAAGGGTGAAGCTATAAGGTTTTTAAGATGGACAGACGAATAGAACCTAATGTTAAGTGACTCCATTTCCAACTTTTTGTATTGTATGCAGAGTGGAGAAACTTAATGCCCCATTTTTCTGTTTGTTATCAGAACTAATAAATGAAGATGGGAATCGAAAATAACCATAACCATTGACTACAGTCTGACATTGTGACTTATGAAAATATTAATTCATTTAAATGTTAAAAGTAGTTATTTAAGTATTGTTTTATTTATAAATACATTTTAAATGCGGCAAAGGGTGTTAAATCATCCATTAAAATGGCTCTCTACAGTGTAATATTAGAAGTCTGGTAAAGGTTAAACATACAACTAATTAACATGATGATATTTTATGCTGCCCCACTGCCTTGTTTATATCTTTTCGTTGTATGAGAATATGAAATAAAAGTCAAAACTTATTTGATGACATCTTAATAAACATTTACATAATACATGCTGCATCATAAAAAAAACACAGAATTCTGTACCAGTTTCAGGATTGTGTGATAAGGGCAAATACATAAAGAAGCAAGCAAACCAAAAAAGCAAATGTATAAAAGTAGACAAACTTAAGTTTGTGAGTGTATGCACTTATTTATGAAATGTAATACAGACATAAGTTTGTAATGATTTTTTTCTATAAAATATCTATAAATTTTTACATTTGGGATTTTTTCCATTATTGGTATTGTAAAGTCTATGGGAAATATCCCATAGGTTTTTATTACAAGGCTAATTTCATACAAAATGCAGCAAAAACAGTGCATAAATGCCTGTATCTTTTGGTTGTGTTGCCTTACAAGTTTAATTTTTCTGTGCTCTAAGGGCATGTAAACCTTAATATTTGTCATTAATTTCATCTGATTCCTCCATGCGCTCCCAAGATAAATCGACTTGACAGACAGACGATAAAATGATCCTATAAAGGTATGGGATCCTAAATAAGACGAGTTATCACAATTTTTATCAATATAAGAATGCAGGAATATTTTCAAATAATATTGCTGCAAGCAGCTTGAAATTTTTATATGTGTTTCATATTCACTGTAAATATTGAACATTATAATAGAAAATAAAAAAACTACGTACCTTAACATTTTACGCCCTTAATCGACGTATTACGTGCTAAGTGACGGGTAAACGGAAATATTTTAAATATTAATAAATTTCCCCGAGCAGTAATCGAAACTGTAACCACCGCGTCTACACAACTGCTTTATTAATAAATTTCCCCGAGCAGTAATCGAAACTGTAACCACCGCGTCTACACAACTGCTTTTTAACATTTTCCAATTAAATATCAACATTATTTTTCCAAAATTGAATAGCCACCGCAATAGTGGTCGCAATGCAGATACAATCAACTTGGGATCTATCGTATTCAAACTATTCCGTTGTTTATATTTTTTATTATTGAAAAATATATCCCTCATGTAACATTTACTTTGAATGTAATTGCGTAATGTTTATGATTCACTTTAATGCTTAAAAGCATGATGTGTATTGTAATTATCGTATGAAAACATGTAAAACTTCGCGTTTTAATGATAAATTAGCTGAATATAGATAAGTTAGCTGTATTTATATAGTGTAGCAATTGCTTAACATACATTTATATATATAGAACAGTTTCTTAAAGTACTCAATATTTATAATTTTATACTAAAATTATAAAGCTGAACAGTTTGTTTGGTTGCATGCGCTAGTCTCAGGAACTACTGGTTGGAATTAAAAAAATATTTTAGTGTTGGATAATCCATTTATCGAGGAAAGCGGAGGACTCTGACCACAGGTACACTAAGTTACACCAAAGCGTGTTACAGTACGGTCACGGTGATGATGATGCGCAGATTTGATTGTAGGATTTTTCTTACTTTTGATTAATATATCCCGCAGTGAAAAATGCGCAAAAGATCAAAAAAATCTAACTTCAGGCCGGCCGCGTCCTTTTGACCGTACTGTAACTTGCTTTGTTGTAACTCAATGTACCTGTGGTCAGAGTCACCACGGGCACTTCGAACACCACTTGAAATAAACACTGTTATTGTTGATTATTTACCTTTGACTTAGAGGACGAAGCCGCAGAAAAAACTATAGTTACTCATACTACCGTACTTAAAAGTACAATACTATTAATAGTTTCTTCAAAGTACTAAACAATTCTTCCAATCATTAAATATGTTAGATATCATGTGACAATTATTTGCAAGACTTGTAAATTGAATTTATTGGAATAATATACGTTGTTTTAGCTTTTCGCTGTAACTAGCTGTGTTTATGATCAAATCACATCGCGGATGATTAAAGCCATCTGTATCCTATGTTTGGTTGAATGTGGCAATCATTCAATCAAGCGAATATGGGAGTCGAGTGAGAATTTAAATAATATTTAATACTTCCTCCTTGGTGTAATAAAAACTGATTTAGTTATGTATTTCTTATACATATATAAAAATATATAATATAAGATGCCGTTTTCCGGATAAAGGAAAATTGAGAAATTATAAATGGTAAGAAAGAAATTTCTCAGCCAGTCGTGACTCAAAGACAAAGTGTAATTGTAAAATATTTTCATTTGTTCGCTCTGGTGTCGAGGTACAGCGTGGCGTTAAGTTCCGCCACTCAACATGCAATATCCCTAGAATTCAGCGGAAAATGGCGAACGGAGTGTCTTCACACTAAATTCTCTCTGTCTACCCTGCTGTACGCGGTATGCAGCGTGAAGCTGATTTTAAATAAATATGGTTTATTTATGTCCAAAGGACTAAAGGGACAGTTGTACAATATGTAAATTATTTAATACATTTCAAAAATTTAATCTTAGTCATTACGTAATATTATTTTAACAAAATATGCTTTCTTTTGTCACGTTTTTCATATCTTACAAACATCTTACTCCTATTGCCTTTTAAAGTACGCAGACACTCGTACAATCTTATCTGTTTGTTACATGCTCGCATGCGATCTTGAGATTGAATATTATATGTATATTCATACATATTTATGGCTTATAAGCTTATAGGAATTTAAAATAACTATAAATAATTAAGAATAAATCGTTAATATCAAAAGCACCTCGATATCAAAGGCTGAAAGACTGAAGATAAAAAGACTGAAAGACATTTTGATTTACATTTGACTATTGTTTGCATTTGCTAATACAATGTTTAGAAACGTTAAATATTATTTTATTTAACCTGTTCAAGATTAAATAAGACAATTCGAGGATAAAAATAAGATCAGAACCATTTTCTTTTTATACCCGTACGATTCCTTTTAGGTATACGCTAAATCATCTTAATATACGACATGTTACGTCAAGAGTCCACAATGTAAATTATACAGCCACTTATATTTAAAAAACACTATAATTCTAAGCCAAATTATTATATAAAAATATTCGGTATCATTAAATCATATATTCTTTGTCCATACAACATACTATATGTACATTTAAACTTAATAAATAATTTTAATATTTACAAACAGTACATAAATATTCTCCTAGAAAACATGGCGATTGCTGTTTTTTTTTCTTTTGTCGACCGACAATATCTGTTAAAGAGAACTTCATAGTAGCTAATTACGTATAAAAATGGCAAGCCTTTTAAAAAGAATTACATTTAGCGCATAATTATTCTAGTCTACCCGCTTGGCATCTGTAAAGACATAATATCACTTCGAAAATATTTAAAGACCATTTGCACTCAAGCCCTGCATTTTCTACGCTCTCTGACAAAGTAATTAGAGCAAAATACGAGGTTGTAAGTTTTATGAAATATATAACGATCAATTCTCTAAAATTCTAGAGGCTAGTCGTAAACGCGAAAGGTTGTGGGTTCCATCCCCATTCAAGAAAGACTTTTTAGCGTTTAGTTTCACCACCCAACACGAAATGCCTCAAATATCGGGGAGAAATGGGGAACGAAGTTTCGTAACACTAGGCTTCCTCTTAGGTATGTAGTTTTAGTGGACTTCTTCATAAATCTACAAATAAATGGTTAAATTTCAATAATAAATGTAAAATTAATCGACATACATATATTTCTTTCACAAAACAATTTAAATGTAATATTCTGTTAACAGACGAACACATATTATGTCGACTGTTTTGCTTACGGTAATAGACTCGAAGCCGTATTTGTTTGCTTGTTTTATTCATGCAGGATTCTATGACGCTTAGTCAGGCGATAATAATTAATGGAAAATGATAATAACAGTTATACTTATAAGGAAAATAAATAAATCTTAGCGCTAACTGTAGCATATTATTTTCTTGTTGAAATATATGTTTAAAAGAACTCATTTTTTATAGCTTCACGCTCTATCCCGCACACAGCATGGTAGGTAGAGGGAAACTCGTGTTAAGACACTCCGTACCCCACTTTCCGCCGAGACACCAGAGCGAAGAAATGGAAATATAAATTAATATTTCATATCCTCGAGTGGGAATCGAACCTACAACCAGTCGTTTTTACAGTCACAGCTTAAATTAATTTGGACTTAGAAAAGTTGGCATGATTATTGACACAGCTTAAACGACCAAGTAAAACATACAACGATGATTTTTAAGTGCGCCAGGAAATTTACCACCATTATTTCTTCCTGACGAAATTATAATATTCACGTATTTTAATGTTTTAGGCAGTAAACGTCAAGAATATTGATGTTAGTAATGTGTAATTAAAATTTATTTGTAAACCGGCTGTCTCAATCAAAAGCGATAGATAAGAAAGAGAAGGCAATTGGTGATTGTGAGTGTGTCGTTAACAATACCTTGCATGAGCAACGAACAGTGTACCTTATTAGGTGCTGGACGACTGCACGTGCAGTTTCGCAATGTATACAATTTATTCATATATATTTTTCTATTTTTAGCTGTACGCCGTATCCCGGACATATACAAAGGACAAAAAAAGTTTACTGTAAAGACACTCCGTTCCCCATTTTCCGCTGATTTTTTGAGACATAACGTGTTGTGTCGCGGAAATCCACGCCGCGGTTTGTCTTATTACTACAGCGAGGAAATAAAAATATTAAATAATTAATTAATACACCATACTCGCTTTTAGAATGCACGTGACATGCTCTGCTATTGCCCCACAACAATTTTTAATAAATGATGGCTCAATTATAAATGACATTTTAAAAATATTTTACTATAATTAGTTAAATAAGCTAATTACAACACTAAGTATTAAATAAGGATATATGTACATGTTTCCGTGAACACTGGGCAAACAAATTTCATGTTTTATTATTATTATCTTGTGCACCTCAAATGTTAGTATTATTATTTTTCAATACACTGACATTTACCTTTTTGTCAAATTTATAAAAAAGATGTAATTTTCATACAATTTTTAGTATGAACTTTATTCATTTTCGTTCTACATTTTGAAAACGTAGAACTATGTGTCTCAATATGTAACCCCTCTAGGTGTTTAGCTAATTCCTAAAAGGTCGTAATTTACCATATTCATTGATTTCATTAGCACTTAATTTTTCAATTAACTTTGAGCCGTATCTAAATATTTATTAATTTATTAAAATTATAATATGATTAAATCGTCAAAAACATGAAATATCCAATTTTTTTTATTAATATAGTATAGTTTTAAAGATTATTAATACTCTAATATGTTACTCCGGTAATACTTAGGGAGCCAGAATTAACATATTCATTGATTTCATTGGAACTGAATGTTTTATTAACTTGTAGTCTTAACTAAATACTTATTGTGGTGGTTGGTTAAGTCCTGTTAAAAACATTAAATACCTATTATTAAATAGTTTTTTTTATTATTATTTATAATATCGTTACCATAATAAAGAAAAAATATATTTTTAGTAACTATGTAGATAATATAACTCATTTACAAACTTTTAAAAAATGTAAGCTGTCATATTTCCACGTTAACAACCAGGTGGGTCAAACTAGTTAATTTATAGAGCAGCTGGTTCCATTCATCCCGTTTAGATGGCATGGTATGCACCTGCATTCAAAAACACCTTGAAGGATAATAGCTCTGAATAAAGTAGTATGTATGTATGTACTCGTAACATCTGCTCACCTACTGTCGTTCTTATCAGAGCTTGTTTTTTTTTTGTATAAAATTAATATCGATAAATGTGTAAATTGTAATGTATATTTTTTAAGTTCATATAAAAATAAATCAATAAATCGATTTTCCATCATAATGGCCCAAAGCGTGCGACTGTAAGCGTGACGTTTGTAGATTCGATTCCCACTCGAGGACATTAAATATTTAATATCTTCACACTGATTCCATTTTCCCGGAAAGTGGGGAACGGAAATATCATATTGGGAACGGCGTCTTTACATTAGGTTGACAGGTCCCTCTCAACCTTGCTTTATGATGGCGTGAAATTACAATTTTAACAATTTTACTTAAAACTTAGTACAGCTTTTGTTATCTCAACGAAACACTTGCTGACAAAACTGGACATAATTATTTAATATCTCTCTCTACAAGACGTCAATTGAGTCGAGTAACTAAATGATGAAGTATCTACACCTAACCACATCAGATCTATGGATATTAAATTCCATCTCGCTTCTATTATGAAATGTGACCTTTCAAAGTTGTCATATGAAGTTGCAGAACAGCTCAGAATTACTACGCATTTTCTCCAAATGGGATTCAGGTCACTGATTTCATTCTTTTATTTATCTGTTTATAAGAGTTGTGGCGAAATATTTTTGTAATATTTATATTATCCCATACAATGGGTTGATTGTAAGTCATAAATCTTATGAAATTATTCATTATAAAAAGTTGTATATTGCCAATCTCAAATAATAAAAGTTTTAGTAATTTTTACATATTATGTTACGGCATTAATGTAGTTTTGATTGCCTTAAAATCTTTTTTTATATCGCATCGCATTGCAGGCTTGTCATTTAATTTTTTGCCTTGCTTGTTTTGTGTAACATTAAACTTATACAAATGTTATACAAAAAAAAGTGGGGAACAGGGTGTCTTAACACTAGGTTCCCTCTGCCTACCCTGCCGTGTGTGGGATACAGCGTGAAGCTGATTTTTTATGTATGTGCTACTGCAGTGTTATCTTCACGGCTATTGTAAGTCGTTAGTTGCAAGTATACCTCAGTGAATGATGAAAAGAACATTGCAGCAAAAAAAAAAAGTATTTCTTACCGATTCTCTGAGCGGTGGGTCGTGAGGTGGAACCAAATTAATGGTGCATGCGTGCATTGCACTCAGAAAATGCTCACTTTCCGCTTGCCTGACAATTGCATTAAATTGCAATCCACATAGTTTATTATTTAAATAGTATCAAGGACTACGGTTATAGGTATTGTTTCTTCTTATCTAATTACACTTACATAATAGACTTTAAATTCAAATCTTTAAAATATGGTTCCGATGTTGAAAATAGGTCTCTATTATTATGTACATATATAGATGCGAGTGGGTTGTGGAATCATTGTTGCACAGAATAATGGAAATATAAGTATAATAGAAAAATTTATAACGACCTCGTTTATATTCACACACGTAATGAATGTCACTACTCTTATAAATTTTTAGTCGTAAAACGTAAAATATTTTAAGCTATAATTTAAAATGCAATTCTTTGTCTGAAGATATCCTAGGTACACCGTAGGGATACCATGTAGACGAGGTTTTTCAGCATAAGACGGAACTTAATCCAAGATGTCACCGTAATTTGAAAGCTATTCTGCGGCATTTCATTGTAGGCCGCAAGGATTGCCGTTGTATTTAAGTGGGTGGTATCAGGACTAGTCTATACTGGTGAAGCCCAGTGTTATTCGTTAGCCAGGTGGTGCTTATTCCGGCTAGATGAAGATCTACTTAAATGTATCTTCTTTATGAAATAACAATTTTATACTTTTTTTTAAGATAAAAAATGAAAGAAAATGACAGAGGAGCATGGAATTTGTTACAGTTATAGTTTAGAGTGCAGAATTCAGATTTTTTTCTAAAATAAGTCTAACACCCACATGTAAGTGACATACACGTTGATATAGTAACGCGTTTTGTACGCGTCAGTTCGTTGTCTAGTATATGAATTATTGCAATTTACTCAATTTTATTCAAGAATATTTCTAAGAAATAGAAAGAAAATAAGTAATACTTATTTTGTATTAAATAGAGCAATTATATAACAAACCAATAAAAACAGCTTGCACACAGGAACATGTATGCGATAGATGAAAACATAAGATAGTTCCACAACTTAAATAGATTTATTACTGCAATTGAGATCTAGATAATAATCGACACGTCAACTCCAGAATTGTCTTCATTATCAGAGCACTGAACGAATTCCTAATTGTACGGTAACTAGTGTTAATTTAATAAGTCGCTGTAATTTAATATAAGAACCTCTGACTAGGGTAGGTATAGTTTAAAAAAAGATTTAATTCCCTAAAGAACTTAATATAATGTATGAATTAATATGTATGAAATATATGTTATAAATAATTGTGCTTAAATTCGTTTAAATGCATTAAAAGAATCAGAATATAACTTCTTGTTTAAAAAATAGTAACAGACAAAATATGGGTTCATGCACCTTTTTTTTTTGTTAAATCCGGGAAACACTATAATTATAAATGATGGATTCATTATGAATAATTATTAATAATTAATGATATCCTATTACTTTATAAATGCTTCACTAGTTCCCTGCCTTTACTTCTTATCTCTTTTTAATTATATATACGGACTGTACAGTTTTTGTACTCGCTGTTAATTTAATGCATTACTTAAATTAATGTTTATTTAACAGTATGTCGATTAACACGATCAAGGTGCTTAATGATGTTTGTAATTCAATATGAACTAGCCTCTTGGCTATGTTGTAAATACTAGTCTTACTCGTGGGCTGAAATTCGTGGCTCAGGTCGTCATTTTGTCGAGTATTGGTATTATCTCTCGAAGTAAAATTCTTGTAGTGTATATATATACTTATATACCCTATTAAAATATTATTTTGTTTTTTATATATTTATAAAACTTAACTTAACTTAACTTAACTTCACGCTTTATCCCTAGCGGGGTAGT
>DWAO01000383.1:0-26614 GCA_018230605.1 Heliconius congener
AATTTGAACGTAGCAGGACTCGAACCCGCGCCTCCTGGAAACCGACCAGGAACCTGGTCGGTTTCCACGTTCAAATTTTTATACGTTTTCTAAATAAGTACAGTATTTTCTTTTTTAATTCATATATTAAACAAAATGTAGTTAAAATATTTTTCTAATAAAGATATAATTCTTATAATGTTTTCTCTCCATATGCCATTTTGTTATAAGTAAAATCTGTAACAGATGTTTTTATAAATTATCCTTTAGTTCAATATCCGGACCGTATGTTGATCTGGTCTCGGTTTAATGGTAATTGTGTCTAAAAGGATTTAATACATACACATGATTGTTTTTAATTTTTACGTTTTGTTTTATGAATTTTGCATATTCTATATAAAGAATAGCAAACAATATTACTTAAGACAATTTGTTTAGAATAAAACAAATTTCTATTAAATAATATTTTTCAATGTACGATTGATGTTGTTTTTTCAAAATTATTTCAATCAACTTCGAGACTACATAATAAACGTTAAAAATCAAATATTAATAAAATATATTCAATGTTTTATCACACACTTGTGAAGTCGCACTTTTAAATAAATATTCTCATATTAAATTTTGACAAAAATCCTGCGTAAACAATCATGTAACATTAAATTTATTATAATATATAAAATAATTTATAAAAAAAAATACTATTTTGAAACACCAAAAAGGCGTATTATATTTGCGGCGTTTACTGTATACAAAGAGTAAAACTACGCTATCTTTTTTCTAATCAGAAAATAAAATATATCTCTTTTTAGTATTGATTTATTTAAAAAAATGTGCTGTAATTTTTTTAAAATTAAGGAGTCCCTACGTTTTAAATATATGAACTGATGAACTATGAATCTAATTTAATTTACATTTGTTAAGTTCATTTATTTGTTTTCTATTTCGTTTTTTAAAAGAAATATTTAATTGAATTACCCTTTAAAATCGTCGTAGGACCATTGGGTCGCTAAGTAAATGAATCAACATGACAAATTGTTGATATTAACAATTTTACTGATTTTCTGAACAAAATTCTATAACTACAAATTTAGGGCTACACTGAAAATCGCCTATAAATATTTCAGGGATTTCAAAGGGCTTACACAAACTGTGTAGCATCTGATGAGCATAAGATAAATATTAAGACTAATGTATATCAAAACTGATTTTATTGAACCCAGCTCGGGTATATGAACAAGAATGTGTGTAGTTGTTTATTATGCCTTTATATTTAGAAGTATTTTATCTTTATATAAAAGAAGTATTGTTTTAATAAATTAGAAAAGCTATTGAGATGTTTATGGAACCAAAAATTTATATACTATATGAATTAAACTTTTCTTTTCCTTTTAGAAATCACTATATTCTTCATTAGCGTTTGGAAACTTATTCTAAACGTTAATATGCAAATATCATTGCCAAATATTGTGATTAGGCTACATATTCATTATTTAAAAGTAAAAAAAATCGTTAATATAAACCAACTTTCATTCGCTATAACAAATTAAGTCATAGCAGTTTCTTGTAAGATTCTTTGGATCGCAATAAGCTTATTAGTACATTGGCAACATTAGGCAACATCCGTGCATGCCGTTTCTAATTTACAATAAAATTTATTTTTCTAGGAAAAAGTTTCAACACGTGAATTAAAAATATATTTAAACTTAAATACAAAACATTATACCTAGTAACAATATATTATGCGTTATTAAGGCACTTACCAAGGCTAGAATCAACCTAGATTCTTTGGTATAAAATATTGCGTTTCGATTTGAACTCTAAAAGGTAACTTATTATTAACAGTAACAAATGCAAATATCATATTTATACATTTTAACAAAAATACTGAAACTATAATACAGTTATTTGGTTTCGTATAAATTACTTTGATAAATTTCTTTGGCAACAAGGAACACACACTAAACAAAAAAAATAACAACAAGAAAATTTAACAAACTACAAGTAAAAATACAAAAAAAAACATGTCTTACGTATAATCTATATAAAAAAGTGAACATTGCCACCAAAAACCAAAATTTCAAATTTTATATTAAAATCTCGGTGGTAACCATAAATATGCATTATGCTAATTATTATGTCGCTGCCTTCCGTTTCTTGTTTTCTTAGCTTATTTATAGAACATTCTGTATATAATACATTTCCACGTATAACATTTTACAAAATATATTAATAAAATATT
The DNA here is from genome assembly GCA_018230605.1 of Heliconius congener. Classification (NCBI taxonomy): domain Eukaryota; kingdom Metazoa; phylum Arthropoda; class Insecta; order Lepidoptera; family Nymphalidae; genus Heliconius; species Heliconius congener. Next base: position 2,222 of record DWAO01000383.1, read on the forward strand.
TAATACATTGTCTAGTTATAACGTATTATATCCATTACGAATAGATCTAGCATCTCAAAAGTTTCACATCACTCACGTGATTCTATATTCCACGTGCCTCTACATATTATATTTAATAAAATGTATATAAATCAAAATGCTCTGTTATGTAAATATGTTAGTTAAATATTTTGATCGTTTAATCCAATATAGTCCAATGGAGACTTCCGACGACATCATCTTCTTTTAAGGTTTGTTTTGATCTTTATCAGCTGTAACATAAAAATATTTTTTATGAACTTTAAAATTTGTAACTATTGTTATGCCCTCATGAAAAAGTTAAGGAACGTAAAAGGTAATTAATTGATGATATTTAACATTTAGATAATTTTACTTAATGAGTTAGGTAGGCCGACAAAATTTGATACAAAAGCAACTAAAAATATGTATATTTGTAGTATAACAAATGAAAAAAAAACTTAAGCGAAAATAAATTATAACTTGTGGATTTTAATATATACAAATGTTTGGCTGCTTGTATGTACAGTTAAGTGTTGTTAATAAGCCCAATGAATGCCCAATATGTCCCCGTTAGCCAGTTAGTGGTATATAATTGTTTACTGACATTGACTTGTGTCATTCCGACACGAAATCCACCTTCTCTGGTAAATCTTTGTGGAGATGCCTCTCGTGCAGAAGCAGGTTATGCTTCTGATATGCGCGATACACACAGTAGGGACACTTGAAACTTGGCTGTTTTCTACACTCGTATTTAATATGTCGCTGCAGAGAGCCTTTGTGCTTGTATTTGTTCCCACAATCCACGCACTCATAGAGAGTCCAGGCTTTGCCACCACTGAGCCCGGGCGTACCATAACCCAATATATAAGGCGTGTACAACTGTGCAACTGAAATTAAAACGCAAATAAAAATAAATACGTGCAAATAATAAGCTGCCACCGTAACAGTAAGCCAAACCCAAGTGCTGACGTGAGAAGCGTAGGATAATGCACCATGTCTCCCATTAATTTGTTCCTTCTCTATTATACTAATGCTACTTTCCTAGTAACCCTTCAACATAACATGCGACCTTTTGAAATCTGTTTCATATTCACGTAAATTAAAAGTACTATAATTTTTAGTGAAGATGAAACGTGATTCTATTAAATGTTAATATAAGAGAGAACATGCAGTGTTAAAATCCAGGATAAACTTGTTAAATCGTTAAAATCTTAGTTACCGTAATTAGTCCATGTTTTAAGTCCAATTTGTCATTTATGTCAGGTCATCATATGATAAATAAAAACTAAAAAATATCAAGAATAGCAACTTTATTAAAAATACAAAAAGGTTATAAAATACAATCAAATGCGTATAAACACTGTAACTTCTTATTGTCAGTTTATATGCTACAGTATATTGAATGCTCTCGGTAGCAATTCTTATTGAACCGCGGCTATCGTAGGTTCACTTAGATTCGGATCTACGTCATTGAGTGATAAAAACTCTCAATGCAATACGCGCAATTACGTTAATTTGAGAATATCCTTATCACAGATATGTTGTACTTAAAAATATGTTCGGAAAATACAAAAGCAACATTTTGTTCCGTCTTCGGTCGCAGCGGTTATTGTCAAAGATCACAACCTAGACGTATTGTCCAAATAAGTCACATAAACATGATTGATTTGACCGAGATATTTTGTCGTAAACATTTTAAATCCTAATGACTAACTTTTCGAAGGCACTTAATGTTATTGAAATGACTTTAAATGGTTGTACTTAACGAGTTCTACATATTGATTGTATGATGGTAACTCCTGCAGCTAAAATTCTAACTAATTATCGCGGAAACAAAATCGTTCGTGTCCAAAACTAGGCCTCTCAAAAACGGAATAGGGAAAATGACGACGCGAAAGATTCTGCTCGGCGCGACATCACTAACTTATAATATCTAAATGGTAATGTATAAAAATACTTAAACACTAAGTGGAAGATTTTGATATCATCCTAATAATATGACATGATTTGTGCGGGTCACTAGTGATAATCCCTCAATGGCAGTGTCTATACAAGTGTAGTATAAAATTTAACAATCAATTTTAATAAGGCACTCGATTCCACTGGTCTAACCATATCTAAAACAACAATTGGCCCCAAGTATAACGTCAGATAACGTGTCATTACACATTAATCTCCAGGAACTTATAATTAATACCTCTTATATTATATACGATCTCGCCCCCGCGCAAAGCACGGACCGGCTTTACGTTCTAGATTAATATAAAATAAATGCATTAGACGTAAAGAGATCTAAAATAATTGAAAAAGTAAAAAAATTAAATTACATTGAGTATTACAATAATAATGGAACATGCATTATGGCAAAGACCTATAACTTGCAAACTAAGCGACGAATAGCTTCATTTTAATTAATAACTAAAAGTATAAAACAAAGAACGCATCTGTTCATAACTCTTCCATTCTCACTACATTACGTACCTACTTACGTCGCACATAACTCCACAAAACGACTCGATAATGAGTAAGTAGGTAAAATATATTTGCCAACGATTATAATAATCTCGTAATCAATGTTAAAATTTAGTCCGTAGTAACTGTAACTGGTAACAAGAAGTAAACTTTTCTAAGCAACGATCTAGCAAAGCTACACGCCCGACGTCGACGAACACCAGGAATGATAATTTACACGATAAATGCTGTACATAAAAATATATAAAGCGTAACTATACAAATCACTTTTCTTAACGTACTGGATAAATGCAACAGTTGCTCACACCGCTGCAAAATTTGCAACCAGTGTCAATCTAAGAGAAATTCGACGCGAGATTAAATTCATAGAGTATGTATAGCGGTAACGAGCCAGGCGACTACATCTAACGTGACCGTCCCGAGTCACTATCACAAGAGAGATTTCATCACATTTATCACAATCGGCAATAATCTTGAGGAGCCTGAATAGGTATATATAAGCGAGAGTCGGAGTGTCGGAGCGCCACGCGGCGCCTAGGTGCATGCGTCCACGTTGTCCTGCTTGATGTACTGCTCGGGCTTCATGTGCACCTCGCGGTGCATCCGCTCCATGTGGCGCGCGATGTGCATCTTCTGCTTGGCGCGGTACACGCAGTAGGGGCACTGGAACTGCGGCTCCTTGCCGCACTCCCACTTCTGGTGGTTGCGCAGCGAGGACTTGAGCTTGTACACGCGGCCGCAGTCGGGGCACGTGAAGCTGGGCTCGCCGGGCGCGGGCGGCAGCGCGGGCGCCGCCACGCGCATGCCCGCCACCAGCGGCAGCGCCAGGCGCGCCGACCACTGCTCCCACGACAGCCCGCCCAGCCGCGTCAGGGACGCGTCCTCGGCGCCCGCGCCCCCTGCAACAGCGACAGCGTCACTACTCGAGCCACGCGCCACGCGCCACACGCATTCGGCATTCCCGAGTGTTAACCAGTACAAGCACAATTATACATACATAGAATACAATACAAATACATATTATAATATATAGATAAACATATACATACACAAATAACATAGATACATATACATACGATATATTCTACTGTGAGTGTCCACCGAGTGCTGTGATGAAAGCTTTTGCAAAAGGAAAGTAAAAAAAAGAACAAAAAAGAATCATATAACGTTTATTTTGAAAGGTCCAAACGATCAATGATTTCGAATGTAACTTTAATGGTATGTTCCTGCGATACACGGTTTCAGTTACAGTGTTCACTCTGAGAGCAAACGTGTATAATATGAGCGACAAGGTTTTAGGTTTAGTCACTGTGTGCGCTATTCTAAATAACTTTTGTTAATTAAATGTAGTCTCCCGACCCCATGGGCTTTCTTGTCTACCTGAAATTATTAATTATATTAGTATGAACGAAAGGAAAAGAAAACAAAACAATGCAAAAGTCGAAAAGCAAGCGGTGAAACATGCGTCCATGCACTGTTAAATAAAACAAAAATAAATAAAAACGATGCAAACTCACCTAACAACAGAATGTAAAAAAAATACAAATGCAAAAAAATAAAGGGAAAAATAAAAAAAAAATAAAAATGTCTATAATTGTACACTATATTTATATTTTATTAAACTTTTCTACCAAGTAAACCCCAATATATTCATATAAAAGTCACTCTAACTAATTCAATCCAATAACATTAACAAACAATGTGAACATCGTAACATTCGAATTTAATTCTATCATACAATTAATACCTAAAACCTTTAACTAGCTTGATATGATGAAACATTGCATTCATTATTATCCATTATTCAATGCTTAGCAATGACTTTACTCATAACAAATAACATCTTTTAAGTTATACCAACTTTAAACTAATACTGACTTTGGTCAAATAGCTTTGTTATCCTAAATTAACAACAAAAAATATCAACAGTCAATATGATAAAAGAAACTTGATTATTGCGATAAAATATCAGATAATATCAACCAACATATATTTTTTTAATTTTGAACACATTTTTTTAAACCATTTAACCGAAATATACCACATAATCATAATAATATATAATAAATATTTTATATTATCTACAGGTAACATTGTAGGCACATAGTCGATGAGCTCGCTTACCTAACTAATAAACAATAATACAACTATTAAATTAAAAACTTTGGATCGTCTACGAACGGGAAGACAAGTAAATGGTCCCTGATAATGTGTTAGATAATTTAAATTAAAATATAACAAGAACATATAAACAAAACCAAATAGGTGGAGAACTTTCAACAAAAGTTTACCCGTGTCGGAAGTGCTACGCTCCCGCGACTTTAAATAAACTGTTACACAGTGACTCAAAATGAATATCAACATTTATATAAAATATCAATTGCACTAAGTTTTCATATTTTGGAATTATTCCATAAAAGGAATGTTAGGGTACTAAAAACTAGACAAATTCGAGTTAACATTATATAGTTCGCAGCGCAAAATGCGTTCTACGAAAACAACCTTTCAGGTCGGATTTAACATTTGGAAGGGCGGTTCGACCGGCGGCCGGCGAAATAAATACAATAATAAAAATGTTCTCGCGAACAAAAATACTTAGGGTCAGTCTTAACTACGACGAATAAACTCTATAAAAAAACAAAAAAACAACAAATTAACTCTAATGCCGTTAGGGAATGTGCAAATTACAACTATTATCTTTAGTGTATATTAAAAATTAAAAATATGTCTTTAACAAAATAAAATGTAAATATAAACAATATAATTGCAGTACCGATTTGGTAGGGTATCTACTTTGGTCTAGGCGGGGGTCTTCTTGGTGCGCCGCACCTTGTTGCTGGCGTAGACGTACCACTCGGTGTGGTGGTGCTTGCGGATGTGCACGCCGAGGTTGCCGCGCTGCTTGGCGCGGTAGGAGCAGTAGGGGCACTGGTGGCTGGGCGCCTTGCCGCCGCACTCCACGTTCTCGTGGCGGCGCAGCGTGGACTTCCAGCGGTAGCGCTTGCCGCAGTGGCGGCACTCGAACTGGCGGCTGGCGTCGTCGTCGCGGCGCGCGCCCGCGTCCGCGTCGTCGGGCAGCACGATGTCGTCCGTGTCGTCGTAGTCCGGCTCCGAGTCGCGCTCGTCCGGCGCGTCGTGCTCGGGCGGCGGCACGCTGTTGTTGTTCAGGAAGGCCTGCTGCAGCAGGTGCGTCTTGAGGTCGGGGAGGTCGGGGAGGGGGAGGAGGCGCGGCACGAGCGCCTGCGCGCGCTGCGCCGACAGCAGCGAGAGCAAGGCCGACGGCAGGGCCTCCTTGCGCACCTCTGAAATACAACACATTAACGGTATTGCAAATAATAACTCAAGCGCTACTGCGGGCGACGCCGTTTTGTTAATACTACCAGAGGCTAAAATAAAATTAAGGAACCAAAGAAATGCGTTATAATAATAATTAAAAATATATATATATATAAAATAAAATAATAATTAAATCTCTGTTAGAAATCAAAAGGAGGCGAAGCTTCTAATTCATGCAGACATGCACAAACCGAACGTCTCCGCGTTCGAGTTATCTTCCCATAAGAGCGGCAAACGAGCGGCGAGGGGGCGAAATCAAAGTCCGGTTGACGAAATACATAGTTTAATAGTAAAAATATATCATCGAATATCGATCGCATAATACAATAAGTATACGAGGCTCATTAAACTTTAGAACAAATATCATCTAAGAGGAAATTCGCCGCGGCGAGTAAGGCACTTGGGTGAGGTGGCGGAGAGGAGACGAGGGAATGCGGTTACTGGACACCGAGGGGCTCGTGAGGGTGCTGGGGATGATCGATATTTCTTCTCAATGTGCTTCTCGAGCTCATTGCGTTATGCTCGCTGTAGGAGCTGCAGTAAACGAGGCTCATAACACTTTACAAGCAATATTACATAAAAGGAAGTTTATATAAGGCACGTGGGTGATGTCGGGGGCGGGAGCGGTCGGTCACTTGAGGCCGGGCGGCGCGGGCGGCGCGGGCGAGGGGTGCTTCTTCTCGATGTGCTTCTTGAGCTCGTTGCGGCGGTGCTTGCTGTAGGAGCAGTGCGGGCACTTGTACTGCGGCTCGCGGCCGCACTCCAGCGTGACGTGGCGCACGAGGTTCTTGCGCGCGTTGTAGCAGCGGTGGCAGTTGGGGCAGCGGTAGCCCTTGTCCGTCTTGTACTGCGCGCAGGGCAGCTGCTGCGAGCCGCGCGGGTAGATGTGGTAGCGGGTGTCGGGCTTGGCCTCGTTGGGCTCGGGCTCGGGCTCGGGTTTCGGCCTGGCCTCGGTCTTGGCCTTGGGCGGTGACTTGGCGCGCTGTCGTTTGTTCTCCTTGGCCTCGTCGTGGGCCGGCGCGGGCGCGGGGGCGGGGGCCGGCGGCGCACTGACGTTGTTTAGTATGGCGAGGGTGGTTGTGATCGTCTCCTCGCTCACTTTTTTACTACGTGTCATTATACTGTGTCTCGGTGTCGTTCTTCTTCCTGAAATGAAAATTTCAGTACAGTCCGGATTATCACTTGTGTCTTTTATGTGTACTACTAATGAATACTGAGAAGCTAAAGAAAAAACATAATATAGCAAAATATGTATATTCAAACAAAAAAAAACCTAATTAAAAATCAACAAAAATATAACGTAAACTCTTTTACTTCAAAACAAAACATAATTTAAAAAATAGGAAGTTTTTGCAATCTACAAACTATCCAAACTTAACTAGAAAAAAAAAACAAATATGGCACTGGCTTAATTTAAAAAATCAACAAAAAAGAAACATGATTTTAAATTGGAAAAAAAAAATGTTTTCTTAACAATTCATGTTTTAAAGGAAAAAATAAAGATAATAAGAAAAAAATAATAATAAACAAAAGTAAAAGCAACAAATATTCAAAATAGATCAATTAATAGTTTGGTCTTGGCTTGTATTTCGCTGGACGTCTCGTGTTTTTGCGCAATGTGCATTGTTAACGTTTTTTTCTGCGAATATTTTTTGCCACATTTGTCGCAAGTGAACTGCGGCCCAGTGATGCATTCGTATTTCTCATGTCTCAATTTATTCCTTCGATACTTATATTGTTTCTTCTTACAAATTGAGCACATATACTTTCTATCAGTATGTTGACCGTCTTTTATAATAATATCGCGGTTTCTTTTAAATTTCCTTTCAGTTTTAATAGTTCTTTTCTTGTAGGGTTTTCTATCTCTAACTTTTACGTTTTCGATCAACTCCTCCTTACTCTCTGTTTTCATGTTGTTACTTTTAAGGTACCCGCGAGTTAATGGAAAAGGAGTTTTAGTGTAATTCAAGTTACTTGTTAGATCTGTGGATGGTTCTGGAAGGCGAAATAATGAAAGCAAGAATGAGGTTAAGAAGCATTATAATTAGTTGCACAGGTAAATGACAATGGTAATTTAATAGCAAGATTGATATTTTTTTTGTAATGTACAAAATTTTTAAGTATAACATAGACAAATGAATGTAGTAAGGGTGTAGTCATGCTGGGACAGCTTAGCAGGATTATGCACAAGGAGTAGATATTGATGATATTGATATCCTGTCCTATTGATTACGTCATAAAAACTTCAACACATCAGCCCTAATCTTTATTCATTTTATTACAATTTAGTAAAGATGAAATGAAATGCGCATCCACTAGGAAATTTTCATGCCTGTTTTCTATATAATTAAAAAAAATTGACCTAGTGAACACATGCACGTCGGCAAAAAAAAGACAAAATTAACTTTAAACATGAATTGCTAAGAAGACATCTGCAGTGAAATCACATGTGAATGCAAATAAAGAAACAAAAAAATAAAAATAATAAATAAATAAGCCACATAAACCAACAAACTACGAGATAAAATGAATAGATTTGATTTACCTTGTAAAGTTCAAGCCTCGGGGGGAGTCCATATTCTTCTATAACAAATGATTTGATGAAGTCACACAACTGGCAAGAACACGGTACGCTCGACTCGGTACTACCGATAACAAAATACTACTGACAATATAATCATTAAGGTTATTTTTATCTGGCTTTACTTGCTTTGGATTAGATTGCGTGTAGTGCGAAACGATATAAAAAACTATATTCTACTTATATGGGCATAATTGATACGAACTCGTACTCACCGGCTCATAGTCCACTCCGTAATGTTACAATGTTAAAAATTAATAAAGTTAGCACTAATAATTAAATATGGAGACATGAACACACCCACCGGTCGTGTTCTCACAATTTCCTCTATAATTGGGGAGAATTTTCTAAAATAATGAAGCATGCAATGATCTACTCGAGTCCCATATCACAAACAAAGCAAATACACAGTACACTACACTAACAATTGATATAAATAGGAACCTATACTTACCTTGTCGCATACCTCGCCTCAACGGGCTACAAACAATAAAACAATACCTCTTAGCCATTACCTTTACCTTGCTCTGAAATATCCTAAAACTGTTTCATATATAGGAAATATAAAATTGCAATAAGATTAGTAATTTATAATATTAATATTAGATAAGTAATTATTAAAGGTTGAAAATTTCACATGTGAAAACACTAGCACTCTCGTATCCGCTGTTGTGGTATATAATATTTATATATAACAAGATAAATACATTATTTTAAGCAATAACTGTTTGTCTGTATTTCAAATTATGGGAAGACATTGCGCATTTCATCCGTTCCTTGTACATCTGGAGCAATCAAGTTTTACGACAAAAAAATTACAATCATATTTATTATATAGATATAAAAAAGTTGATTGCCCCAGAAACAAACATCTCGAGTCCCACTTAACATCTTGTATTGTCATTTAATAAAAATATACATAATTATATTTTATAGTAAGTAAAAACATATAAAAAGTACTTGCAATACAAGATGTTCCAAGTTTGATATCTTTTACAGGCACTTGTGGTGTCCCAGAAATGTCTGTAACAGCAATCGCTATAATGATAGCGTCTTACCTTGAGTCTCTCGAACACTATCATTTGAATTCATCATTTCATCTTGAGATCTTTCCATATGCCATTGAAAATCTGAAATTATTCAAATTTAATCAGACCTTACTTGCAATTGCAGCTACTCAAACAGACTAATGGGGCTAATGCTCTATATAGTAGCGTTGTAAGTAAATCTTAAAAAGTCTTCACAAAGATAAGTATAGTTACTTTTGAACAGGGATGAGGTAATATTATGTCACAAAATACGAAGTTCGAGAGAATTAATTACAAGTTCAGCCAAAAATTTGAAAAAGGTTTTAAAAGACTTGAACTGTTAAATATTTTCATACTATGATGATACATTTTTTTGCAAAAAAATACTTATAATTTTTTTGGGAATGTAATTTAAAATTTAATAATAATTTAAATGTAAAATCCCAAAGCGCGACACAATAGATTTACCCGTGCATGTCTTCTTTTATCGGTCCACTCAATACTTCAATATATCACTATTCCTGTGTCTCCGTAAACCTTTTTTTGAGTTTATGACACAAATAATCATGTCATCAACTATGAGCAGCATCATACAAAACAAAGGTTTTATGGACAGTTCAATTTCATATATCTCATAAAATTATAGAGTCCATTGATGTACAGTAAGCAGTGTAAGACTGTAAACACTTATTGTGGGTTCATATTCCATATAGGAGGATGAATTATTTTTTTCTGCTCTGGTATGGAGACATTGAGTACCTCCAGATTATATTCTACATACTCAAAAGTATATAGGCTATTCACTAGATATAGCGTGAAATTAAAAGAAAAAAAAAAAGAACATTATATAATACTTACTGCGTACAACATCATTGTGTGTAACAGACGGCTCAGCGTCTTCATCTAACGTCAAATCCTCCACGCCATCTCGTGACACTTCCTCCTTCAGTGGCAGGTCCTCGGGCTCGGGCGCTGGTACGGGGGTGCTCTCGATGGATGTACGACGGGCTTTCTTCCGACGTCGCGATGGACTTATGGAGCCCTCGCGGCTGTCGATGCTACCATCTCGCACCTGGAGAGGTAATATACGTTGCTATTACTATATTAATGTCAACAATATAATAGATTTCATTTAGACAACAGTTGGCAATATTTAAATTTTCTAGCCCAAACAGTACACTAGAAAATATAAATATTAAGGAATTTGTGTACTCCTTATTAGAAGAAATTGAAACAATAGTTTGTTTTGAAAACTTTGAATGGTTATTAACTTAGTTAAATCATTTTTGAACATAGTTTTTTTTTTAATTAGGACAATATATTTGGGAGGCGCTATGGTAAACTTTGGTTATTGCCATTTGGCGTCTACCATGCCACATAGAAATTAGAAACAAACATACATATATGGACAGTTGCATGCGTAATTCATGTTAGGAACATAAGTAGTTGAAATACTTTTAAAAACTAAGAAATATGTCAATATTAGCACATTTGCATTGTTGCAAATAGAATTATCATAATTGGAAGGAATCCTACAGTGACCTTCAATCACTAAGTTATTTTGTGTTTATAAAGCAAACAATAATAATTTAGTAACTTTAAAATTATTATGAATAAACACTATGGAATGAGGCAAGACATGTGTAACATAGTTATAACTCAAGGTCAACCATATTTATTTATGGTAGTAAACATAAACAGTAACAGAAGAAACAACAGAAGAATGCTTTACTTATTCAAAGAGCATAATTATACAATTATAGCTAGTCTAGCCTAGTTAACATATTATTTAAATGTCACCAATTGAAGTAAGGTTTCCTTCATTATATTTATTTGAGGGAAAATTAGAAGAGGTTTAGTTAAGATATATCAAAGTTAAAATCTATTTTTTAAAAGAAATATGCTGGCTTGCGATTTTCAAACATTTAAGATTTTGTATTTATAAGAATTTAACATTTGTTAGTACAAAAGTAAATATTAATATTATTTATTTAAATGAATCAATAAAATTTTTGAACATTATTATACAAACATGTATATATATAAGATAAACAACTAAAACCATTCAAAAGCTAATTAATTTAATTACTTAGATCATAAAAATTAGCTTAAGTAGCTCTTTGTAATACCAAATTACACATAAATATGTCATATTGTGTAATAAAGTTAATATTTTATTTATATTTAAAAGCAAAATAGAATACAACAATTTATAAGATTTATTATAATCAAGTTATCCTCCATAATTTGAAGAAAACAAATACCTAGCTTTTTATCAGTTTCATATTTTTTTCCCTACATGCTATATATATATGAAAAAATGCCAAGTACCAATTTGTCTATCTGTCACCTCATTTCACAATTATAGCACATTGCATATTGAGCAGAATTAAGTTCTGTTATGCTTAAAATTAAAACAAAATTATTATTTTAAAACAAGTTATCTGTATCATTTCTACTCATATTATAAAACAAAAGAATTGGTTTGTTCAAACATGTTAATATCAACTACTAGATCAAAAAGAAAAAAGTTTTAGTAATTACTAGTTAATTTATCAAAGTAGGCTATAGGGCTATATGTGTATATCCCAATATTCATTTAGATATTGTCCACTGTACCTGCAGTCAGGGTTACCTCTCAGATTCAGAATTTGTAACGTTCAAACTCTTAGGCCAGTGATGTAGTTTTCATTCACAGATTTATAAATAAAAAAGGGCTTGCCAAGATAACACTCAGAGTAGAGTGATTTATATGATCCTTAGTTATTTGGTATAAGGCAAAATCAATATAAAATATGCAACATATTTTCTTTTGTTTTCATTTAAATGCTATTATGTTGCATGTTAATGATAGAATCATGTCTCACATATTATGTTTCATGTTTACAGAAGTGTGCATTAGCACATATGCTTACAGGCAATTAACTGATCAAAAATATTTAGTGATTTGATTAACATATTGTTTGTTCTGTTTGCATGTTGAAATAATTATTTGTATTGAGGGTAACTTAAAATTAACTTGAGTTAATAGTATGGTTCTTGTGTTGGAAAACATATAAAAATTTTAATGTAGCGGGACTCAAATCCACGCCTCCTGGAAACCAACCAGGGACACTTTAAAAATGTTAAAATTTCTTAAGCATTATTATTTAAAGTTGAATACTTATTTATATTTATTTGAATACTTAGTTATTTATTTATTTATATAGAAAGCTAATTTATAAGTATACAACACAACACTTGAAATTGATTTTAACATGTAGTGCAAGGATTGGTTCCATAATTCATATTCCTCCATAATTTAAAGTATATGACAATTTTTTTTCATATAACAGTGAAAAAGAGTGCACTTAAGAGTTAAAACATTCTTTTCCTAAGTTATTGAGACATTAGGTTTTAATTTGGGGAAGTTACTGTACTTTGACTTACTAGAACAAAGGAATTAAAATGGCTCATTAACTATATGAAAATAGAATTCACTGTCAACATATCATATATTGTAAATATGATGATAGTGTACTCTAATTTACAGTTTAAGGAATATTTATGTTACTTATGCTACTATGCATCTTAATGTAACTGCATTCTATACATATTGTAAAAGTACATTAAGTAAAATAAATAAAAATAATGTAACTTACTTGTGGTGGTGGAGACGGGGCGCGTGGCGGGTGTGCAGTAGGTTGGGCAGGGCGCGACGGTGGCCTTGATGGCTTGTTATCTGATAAACCTTTGATTTGAAGAGATTCTGCGGCTTTTAATAAAGCAGCCAACTGATCTTGAGATATGTTTACTTCACCACGGTACATATAGTCCATCATGGCTCTTAGTTCAGCATATTTAACATCTTTTAATATTATTATAGGATGTTTGTCATACTGTTGTGATAGTACACTCTGAAACAATTATTATGTTTATGGACTATTGTCTATAAATATGCATTCCAGAGCTCATATATTTGTATTTGGATTTTAATTTATTTATTGTATTTTTGTAAATATACCTGTCACTTTACAAATCAAGTTAATAACAGATAATTAGGGTATAATTAAGAAATCAATTACTGGTGACATTGTAATTGAGTTTAATGTTTGCGTTTATAATAGTTTTTTTAAAACTAGTATTTAGAAAAGTAGTAGCAACAACTTTCAATTGCCAAGTCATCTATACATTAATCTAAACTAATTACAAACATATGAAAGCTAGATCGAAACAACTGGAATGTTTATTAGAGCAAAACTGTGCCTGCAACTTAGTTATACGCGATACCAATTGACCTAGATAACGTTAGCATTGTACCAACCTCGAAATAGGGACTGCAAGCCGACAAGACTACTTTATGAGCCTTGAGCGTCTGCCCTTCGGCAGCCAGGGTGCAGTCCACGTGAATGCCCTTCTCCAGTAATGTGTCGAACACGGAGACCAGCGTCGACTGGTGGTTGTTCCACCGCAAGCAGAACTGCTGGTCGTCGTCCATGGTGTCTTTTGCCACGCGCCGCGCCCTTCGTCCTACGACACCCAACACTTAATTGACACTATCTTTCTACGTACAAAATATACGCTCTACACACTTAAACACCACGCAGTAATTAGGCCATTGCGAAAACTTTACTCAGAACAGTTAAATATTACATTAGATGTTGTTTTGTCACGTTATAAAGCAAATTATCTCAGCGATCTACTTCATATGATGAGATCACGCCTCAACTTAACTAAATTAACTTTACGGACCACATACGAGTCGTCGTAAGCGACGCGGCACAAAGAAAATGGCCGCTTTTCCAGCGCGACAAAAAATAAAATGGCGACGAAAATTCTAAGTTTAACTATTTTCTGGCCAAAGTATTCGCGACACGTTAACTAAATCAACATAAATGTACACACGATACTCGTGAAACTTCAAAAAAGTTTCAAACTCGCTAAAACTTTCGAAACTTTACTTCGAAAGTTCACAAGTGGAAATTTTCAAGATGAAAAGTCGTAAGAACAAGGTAAGCACTTGTCGGATTCATTGTGGTTTACAAAACTTCGTTGGCACTTACCTCGACTATATCATTCGCTATATTACAGACAGTTGTAAGTGTTGTATCTTCTCAGTGTAAATGCGACACAGTTTTATAATGAACACATTTGCTTTGCACACCCGCCAGCTTTCTTACAATGAAAATACTAAACTATGCTATGTTGCAAGTTCAGCGTAGCGAAAGGCACCTCTACTATAGCCCAAACGAAGTACAAGTTGGAAGCGAGCAAACGAATGACCCAAAATAAGCTCCTAAATAATGTTGCCATTGTCAATAATAAAGAAAGCTTGTAAAACGCTCATTTTTAAATATCACACTAATAGTGTATATTTTCTTATATAAAGAACAATAAATAATTTATCAATTAAAATATACTTATATGATTTATCAGTTTTATTTGTTTATCGTAATGCAAAGTAATGTAAATACTGTAATCTATTCTATAGAACTATTCAATTAGTTCAGCCTTGACCTACTTTTATATGAAATCGTCTCGTGATTTATGTCACTTAGCAATAATTATACCCATAGATGTGGAAGAAGGAATTACTGAATAATTTTCAATAATTTAATTGCCAAATCTAAATAAAAATCTTCATGTATTTGTATTCTCTTATAAATCACAGTTTGCTAAGTTTTCTAGGAAAGTGGCGCCATCTACCACGTGGCATTTAAACCCATTCAAACTATTAAAACAAAGTAGTAAGCAACAGAACTTGCAAACGCTAGTAAATATTTGAACTAATTTAAATGATAATATACGTATTTCTTTCTCTTTTACGTGGTATACAAATAGTTGATTTAGAATGACGACGCGATTGCTGCTTCCCTATTGTATTATTGGCTTTAATCGACACGACGGATGTCGTATTACTTAACGTAACGTATAATGTATATAGTTCTGATTTAGATCACTGCATGACTGCACTAAAGCGTGCCTTGCGTAATGTTTTGTGTCTGCACTCTGTGACTGCAGTCTGCGAGTAATGTCACAAATATGCAAGGAAATACAGAGCATATCTACTGGAATTCTACAGTTTAGAATCTTTATATTATAAATTACTTAAATTTAGATTTTGTGTTAAATGAATTAACCATATTATAATAAATAAATTTCATGTATATGTTGGTGATTAAAAATTTTTTATTCATTATAGTTATTATAGTAGGTACGTTGCGAATCTAGAACACGTTTCAGACATATATGGTATGTTTGTCTGCGGTCAAGGCTTATATTAGGAACTCCTAAAGATATTTTGATGCAGTTTTCATTACCGATCCTCACTCGGATGATTTTCAATTTATTTATATATTCACGTACGTGCAGATTCTTTCGGTGGCAGAGAATATCGAAAAGTTTGCCATAAACTTGGCAGTAGCTATAATATAGATATAGAGTAGGTCCTTCGTTTTAAGTGTAATTAATTTTATTTAATAAATTAGTTTCTATTAGTTCTCGTTTTTGTTTTCGTTACTAACGAACGTGATTATTTACCCTACTGTTAGTTAACATGAAATGTTTTTACAAATTAACGGGACGGGACGGAAGGCGGGGATGAGACTGTCTTAATACTATTAGACTGTGTCTTGACACCGGAGAGACGTGAAGTTAAAAAGCTGAGCCGCAGATTTTACGTACAAATTACAAAGAACTTACTAACTTCTTTAAAGTTATCAGTGAATATGTCAGTAATAGAAATAACGTTGTCAATAAGTCTGGTAATCTTGGTTAGGCTATGAAATTAAATTAATTTAAACATATATTTTTTATTTTGACGGTTTCCGCGCATAAAGAAGGCAGGACTAAGCTATACATAGTGTTAATTAAGGTGCTCCGCTCACCGCTTTCTTATGATAGAAAATATTTATTTCCCAAGGTGGGGATTGAACCTGGTGGTGTCATTTTATTCACTGTCAGACAATGTCACACTCCGATACTTAATATTTTATTTGCCATTAACATCTAGATACTGTTGGTGCATGTTGTGTCTACCCGTAAGGAGAATAACGCTTTGCAATGATTTTTTTTATTTAACTTGTGTATTTTTTCATGTAATGTGTATACTATGTTGGTGGACCTTATATAAATAAATAAATAAATCTAGATACAAACTTTAAGAGAATGCCTTGCAAAATTCTGAATTCAGAAACCAATTAAGACTGCGCATCAGATGTCATGATGATGTCAGAATCACGTCATCATTCTTTGTAGTTTTGTCGTTCTTGTCTATATTTATAAAAAAGTAGCAATGTTTTTTTAAAATTATACCATTGTGATTCTTCCAAATAAAGTTTGGAAGAACTGAAAATGGTTTATTCTTTATAAATATATTTATCATTGGTCAATTAATTTTGAATTTATATTTTGTAGTTCTTATTAATATCTTCCACATACGTATAAGGCAACACCTAGTGTCAAGACACTCTTTTTTTCACGTTCTGCTTAACAGATGAACTTTGTCGTATCAAAATAGAGCGGGGATGCTTATTACTTGTGTAAACAATTTAAAATACAGATGGCATCTTTCATATTCTAAGTACAAATTTAGAATTGGTAAAAGTAACTTGTTATATTATATAAAAAAATCAAATCAGCTTCACACTGTATCCCGCACACAGCAGCGTAGGCAGAGGGAATCTAGTGTTAAGACACTCCGTTCCTCACTTTCCGTCGAATTCTGAAGGTATTGCGTGTTAAGTAGCGGAATCCAACTTGTTTCTCCTCGACGTTTGTCTGGTGTCGAGGCTAAGCGCGGCGTTGAGTTCTGCCACTCTACACGCAACACCTCTAAAATTCGGCAGTAAGTGGGGAACAGAATGTCTTAACACTAGGTTCCCTCTGCTTACCCTGCTCTGTGCAGGAAACAGCGTGAAGCTGATAAAATACTACATAATTTCTTAGGTACATCGACGACATGAACATTTTCAACCGTACGAGTGGGAATCGAACTTTCAACCGTCGTGTTCACAGTTCAGACGTTTTGCCGCGGCGGTCTCATTTTTTGCATCGTTTTATCAAATTAATCATAAAATTTATTTTAATATCAAAATATTATTATTATACGTTGTTGTTGTATATAGTTTTTTTTATTTTCTAACAAAAACGTTGAAAATATTAACAAAAATGTATTGTATTTTATATCCACGATTATAATTCGTTTCAGATTTTGTTAGGGGAAACTTGGGAAGATACATATGATAGAAATAATACGTTCTATAAAAAGAATATATTTCTACAAGAAGAAAATTAAGTAGGTAGGTATTTATCTGTTAGGATGTCTAAAAATCATATTTAAGTTTCTTATTTAAATGTTAACGTATATCATAATAAAAGATACTTTCGTGTTAAAGTATCTTCATGTAGTAAAATTGTTGTGGTTATTTAATTTTTTTCGCGCAGGGGCATAAGGGTGCGACTGTAAACCTGACGGTTATGGGTTTGATTTTCACTTGTGGCAATGAAATATTTTTTTTATTTCATCGCTTTGGTAACGACAACGCTTTGGTAAGTTCGGCGGCAAAGAATTGAGCGCAAAGTCAGAAATGGTAGTATTTTAATGGGAACGTAGTGTCTTAACATTATGTTCCTAGGTTCATAAATAGAAACTTCACCCGATTCCTAAAAGCATTCAAATATATATTTCATTATTAAAGCTTAATTGAAAGTTATGACCCTTAAGAACTGCAACAATTAATCTATTCAGATATTATTTGAAACAAACATTCTGAAAGCCCAAATAAAAGTAGCTAACTTTTTACAAAGCTCGACTGAAATAACGTTTCCGGTTATATTTGGTGAGGGAGGAAGAAACAATGTAGCTTCGTTAAAAAAATCGATAGCATTAGTAACTTCGTACAAATGAATTATACGACTCCCGCCCGCCTGTGTGCGTCTCGGGCTGGTGTGCGAGAAACAAAAAAAAACAAGTGAAATTCTTGTAATAAAAATCAATCGGAGCGGAGAGAAGGCGCCGCGCGGGGCGCCGGCCGGTCGGCGTCGCCTGACGAGGACGCCCTCCCCCTGCAGCCCTGCACGTGTACGCACTGGAACTTAATGCATCTATATATTGATATACCCTCGTTTAATCAAATCTTGTTAAAGCAAGTCAAATTCCTTCCTTAATAAATGAGTTATCTGCGGATATTCGATGTTGAATGCAAATGGAATTTATTCATCGCATCTCGGCGTTAGAGCGGTGCCGGTGCCGCGCCGCGTGAAGGCTGAGCGCCGACCGGCGAGGCAAGGGGCCGCGTGGCGTTTGTTTTTATTTCTTTGGCGCGGAAAAAAATGAGCACGCGCCCGCCCTGCACCTCCTCCACATGCGCCACGCAGCGGCGCGCGGGGGGAGCGGGGGGAGCGGGGGAGCGGGCCACTGCCGGATTCACTTTCATTTGCGACATCCCAGCCTCCCCCGAAGGTCACGGTGCAGGCGAGCGCCCCGTGGCCTGCCGCCGACCAGGTGAGTGCCGGCCTCCCGCGGCCGACTGGCGGGTGACGGCGCGCCACCGCGCGTCGCCCTACCTGCCACTAAAAACTTTTGAATGTCATCCCGCGCGAACTTACACCTCGCGCAAACTTTTGACACCGCCGAGAGGACTGTTCCGTGCCCGGCGAGCTTTGAGTAATATGCGAGGCGAAGTAAACACAAATAAATAAAGCTCACGAGACGATGTGCCCCACGACTCCTACGAGCGACGCTGCTAACGAACGAAAGAGAGGGAATCGAGTTTGCACTCTTCGCCTGTGCACCAATCGAGAAAAAATTCAATAAAGCTCGCTTCCTTTTGTCTAATTGCCTATGTAAACCTACTTATAATATGACGACTGTTCAATCCCCGAGATGTTAGCAGGAAAAAATGGGAAACTTGTTTCGTACTGCGAACGTTCACAATAGGTCTCGCTTATTCATTTTGCGTTACAAAATACGCATATAGCGATCTAAATATTTAAATGTCGGAGTGAATGGTAACTTGTAGCAAAGTTTAAATATAAATAACACTTTTAGGAAATGACTGGGACGGAAACATTCCGAGTGAAATGCGAGCCACTATCCGACGAAGAAGAGACAAGTTCACAGCTCACCAAAAGTTATTTTAATAAGGTACGTACGTATTATTTACGTTTGTGTATCGAATAGTTTGTAATAATTTAAAGTTTTTAGGCTGATGAATGTTGAATTGATTTTTTTATAATATTTGCTAGCAATAGAAGATAGTGTGTTTATTTAGTTGATTATTTTACGTGATTTATATACGAAATTTTAACCTTTGCTTTGTAATTAATTTTAAAATATATTTATATATACATATTTTTTTATTAAATAAAAAACATATATTAAAAAACTTTGTGATTCCAGTTTAACAAAAAATATGAATTATGTAAAGCTATTAATTTTCAAATTGTTTAACTTCTAGCAATAAATGTGGAATTACGTATTTTCTATATACTATCCTATAGCTTGTTTTTTTAGACACCGTTTCCTAGTTTTCGCCAATTACTCGAGGCGTTGCTGTGTGGTCAACACATTTGCCGTGTTACCAAAGCGAGAAGAGTGAAAATATTAAATAACTCATTATCGTGAGTGGTATCCACCCATAACCCAAAATCCTTGCGCTTACAGTCACACGTGTGTACTACTGCGCCACGACGGCCTATATAGCTTATGATAACCTATAAAATATTTTTTTTATAAAATTTTAATGAATTTTATTGTTTTTTACTTTAAAATACTGTTGTTTATTATTTGATTTTACATAAATGTATAGCTTTTTATGTCAGTTTATTACTTTTTTATAAGAAAACATATTCTCATCCTTCATAAGCTTTCAACTGAATACGTCCCGATCAAATTGGAGCACATCTCGCAAGCTGACGAAAATGTTTCATCGAACCTTCTACACCATTTGCAGGTAAATAAAAAGCTACTTCATGCTTTGTTCCGCATATAGTGACGCCTCAAGAATTCGGTGGAAAGAGGGGAACGGAAGGTTCCTTATGGGAAAGGAGTGTCTTAACACTAGGCTCCCAGGATCCCTCTGCCAACTCCGCTATTGAAACTGAATTTTTTTTTAAAAAAATAACAGACTTAAAAACCAAGTGCTATAATTAAATTTTATTTACGGCTTAAGGAAAGAGGAACTTTTAAGAGATACTCTTTAGAGAAGCTTCTTTATGTATAACTAGATCGTTGTATCTGCAACCGCAGTTGTAGAGTAATTGACGCTTACGTCGCGGATGTCGGTCGTAAGTAAGTAGTAATCAAATGTGTTTATAAAAATCACTTATTTGTTCAATAGTTTATATTTTATTTCACTAAAATTAAACAGAACATAAATTGTGTAGAATATTTTTTAACCAATTTCAAAAAAGAAATTTATCTGAAATTTGGAGGGTATTTAATAAATTTAACATTATTTTTGTTTCTTTTTGGCAAGAACTGTCATTGTTGAGCGAAGACAACTTTATTGTAAAAGTATGCCCTAATGATGGCAGATCTCAGCGTCGCGCGAGTGTTTAAAATTGTAACTTTAATTGAAAATGGTCACACTTAAAAATTACAATGAAGTGGCTAATACATTACCTACGAGTTTCCAAGTCTGTGATTTTTCGCATTGTTAAACGGTACCGGCAGACTGGCGAGTATAGTACCAGATGTAAAGGATCAGGTCGCAAAAGAGTTAGTACAGAGAGGGACGACAGATTTATTGCCAGCAGTGCAGAGCACTCAGAAACTTCTTCCAGTTCTTCCAGTTCTTCCAAGGTATGAAGCAAGCTGCAGGAACTTTGACAAGTGACTGTTAGCACCAAAACCATTAAAAGGAGGTTTAAGTACGCTGCTATAGTTTCGTACTTACCCGTCAGAGGCCCATTGCTCATCGCAGATCAACGCCGGGTTCAGCTTTGCTTGTTCGCACCAAAATTGGTATGTTGGCGCTTGGGGAAGAAGGGGCGCCTACTCTCTTCAGATGAGATCAGATTCCAGATGATGTTAAGACCAAAATAAGGAGACGACCCGGAAAAAGATACGCTCAGTATAATATTTTTGGAAGAGATCCTTTAAGTGGAGTGTTACTTGTGGTATGGGGCGGTATTTGCTTAGGAGCACTTACACATCGTATAAAACGAGTCCCTGACTGCGGCAATATACGTAACAGACATTCTAGAGCAGGCTGTAATGCCTTTTGCCTCATTCCTTGAGGCTCGACCTCACACTGCGGCGATAGCTTCGGAGTATCTTTCTGAGGTTAGAATGCAGGTTTTGGGGTTGCCAACGCTCGGCAGACCTTAATTCCATAGAGCATGTGATAATCATGAAAAAAACAGTGTTTAAGACAATACTCAATTTTTATTATACAACGTTAACACTCACAATTAAGTCACTAACTTTACTGCCTCTACTGTTTTTTTTTTAATAATTGTAATTTTTTACATATTTATCTCTCAAATTTTATAATGCTTCTATTGTGTAAATAAATGTGTTTGTATACGGATTTATTCCCTTTTTTACGTTCCGCTAGTTATGTCCCTGAGTGTAGTTACAATATTTGTTAGTAAGTACTAAACCAGTCACGGTGTAAAACACACAACTTATTGACAAGTTTGTGTGTAGAAGGGATCTACCAAAAAACTGGTTCAGCGCAAGTCGTGCTCACCTGCCGATATAAGAAAAAAACAAATAGTTCATTGATAACCTCCTCCTTGTTGAGTTGGTTTTAAAATTACAACCGTAAAAAACTCCTATCAAACGGAACAGGGAATTCCTCGTTTTATTCGAACTTAGTTTAATTCGAAATCAATGTAAGTTTTGTAATAGCAGATTTTTTACATATATTTTTTATTTCATTATATTATTTATTGCCTTTAGCGGAAACGGGGACCTCTTAAATTCACGAGATCATAGGTTGCAAAAAATCCCTTTGTTCGTTTGCTCCATGTCTAGCATGTTTTGGTGTAATTCGTTCCTGCGCAATTTTAGGAAAATTACAAAAATTTTAGAAATTCATATATATACATATATGTTGAACGAATGTTGAGTTAATTGCCGTTTTAGTAAAACTTGTCTTCCGAAGATCTGAGCCGGTGGTAGTTTCCTTTAGGGCTAAAGTAGGCTTACTTTTACCAATTAAATGTTCATAAGAAAAACTAAAATTTTACTTAAAATTTAATTGAGTAATTGGTAAAAGAAAAATTACCGACTGTTAATGAGGTATTGCGTTTTTGATATTATGAATGAGAAAGTTCTTCCTACTAAGAAAGTTTGTGAAAATGCATGTTTCTTTCACTTGCACGTAAAAGCTACTGAACCGATTTAAATGAAATTTTACATTAGTATAGTTTACACGTCACAATAACACATAGGCTAATTGATATAAATATTCTGTATAATTTGACTATAAGTTTAAGCAGACGAAGCCGCTTTTGGGTCGCTAGTAAAATATAAAAATGTTCCACCAAGCATGGGCTGGAGGAGCTGGCGCCCGCGCCCGCCGGCCCCGCCGCCACGCCCGTGCGCGACCAGCTGTGCGCGCCGCGCGACGCCGCGCTCGCCACGCTCGAGCCCGCGTCGGACGCCCATGCGGTAACATTTGCTGCTTTAATCGCCACTTGGGGAACGATTCGTTTTTGTTTCGTCGAATTCAATTTTATAATATGTCATTAATATTTGTTAAAATGTTATTGCACACATAAAGATCAAGTATTTTTATAAAACGTATAATAACTTCAACGTCGCACCTATTGGTAAACATCCAAGCGATGTGTCGTAAGGAAAGGAAAGGAAATTGTTAAGATACAGATATCCTTTGTTATCAATAATTTTCTGAATACTTGTTTTCAAATTCATATGGACATATCATAGTAGTAGAAATATATATTTTTAATAGCTTCATCTTATTATAGAAGACAGGGAACTAGGAAACTAGTAATACTACTCTGTTTCCCATTAAGACACTTCCGTTCCTGATATCTGCTGAATTCTTGAGGCATTGCGTGCTTAGTGGCAGAACTTAACGCTACGCGTTCCATCGCTGCCAGAGCGAGAAAATGAAAAAAATATCTATTTCATTTCTCCCATTGAAAATCGAACACACAACACGATTCTAGAGATTTTTTTTTAAATATTTATTTTGAGGCGTCCTCCTCATATGTATAGTTGGAAAAATAAATTAATCCCAGTGCTAATGTATTCCGCTTCCCAATTATGAATGTAAGTTAAGTTGTATTTTAAAATGTCAATTTCTAGGGGACATCTCTCATTAGTAGGCATATGGAAATGACGAATGAAGTGGCGGACTCGTCGGAGTTCGTACCGCTGATAATCAAAGACGAGCCGAATTCTGAAGGCGGTGAGTCTTTATTTTATTTTAGCTTCACGCTGTATCCCGTACATAGCATGGAAACCTAGTGTTAAGACACTCCGTTGTTAAGACATTACGCGTTGAGTGGCTGAATTCAAAGCCGCGCTTTGCCTTAAAGGCCTGCAACGCACCTGTAGCTCCTCTGGTGCTGCACGGGGCCGTGGGCGGCGGTAATCACTTACCATCAGGTGACCCGAACGCTCGTTTGCCTTTTCCTTTTCTATAAAAAAAAGGAAGAATGCATGTTTAAGAATATTTATTTATTAATTCTGAAAATATGTTAATATTTATGTATCTTTATATTTTAAAATTATTTATTATTTAAATCCCTAGAACAACCACATCTAAGTAGTGATGACACAGACTCAAACGGACCAACACAAGAAACGTTCAGCCGATCGAGTCCTAAAAGCTGGACTCAACTAGACATGGAGAACGCTCTGGAAGCTTTGAGAAAACATCACATGAGTTTGACTAAAGTTAGTGTAACGTACGCTGGTCCGAACTCATCCTTCATATATTCACTCATTCCATACAGTCATCAGCTTCACGCTGTATCCCGCACACAGCAGGGTAGACAGAGGGAACCTAGTGT
>DWAO01000384.1:0-26578 GCA_018230605.1 Heliconius congener
ACTACGTTTCCTCTGCCTACCCTGCAGTGTGCGGGATACAGCGTGAAGCTGATTTGATTTTATAATTATGCCCTAAGTAACTCTACTATTGTAACAAAAACAAAAGAGCATGCCGTACTTAAGATTGAAACGATCGTGAGTAAATTTACATGTTTAAGAAATTCCGAAACATGTCCTTCGCCACTACATCTGTACCGGCAATAATTTATATGTGCTAGTACCATAATAATATTGTTAGTTCTATGTAAGTAGAGTTGAATGTTGTTTTGTATTCATGTTTGGGACATTTTAAGTCTTTCACCTGATGATTATTTTAAGTTGACTTTTTAGTTTATTTTATGAAATCTCTCGCCATTTTAAAAATTTATTCCTCAAAAAAAGCATTAACATATTTTTGAATTCGTTGGATAAAATACATAATAATTTCCGGATTCAGCTTTCAAAAGTCTTTTTCATTTCTTATGCCTTTCTTGTATCTTTCTTGTACGTACTCAATAACATATATATTTACACATTACATTCGTAGCGTAAATAGCACTTATGTATTTACTTTGTAATGGTCATTAGTTGAAGTTCTTCAAAAGTATATATGATTATACTTAAAATAGAGAACAAGTCTCGAGAGAAAATGAAAAGTGGATTACAGTCACTTTTAAGCTTTTAGAAAGTAATATTTTGTTATTACTATAGCCAATTATTTGTAACATTTTAAGCAAAATTACATTAAAATTTATATTTAAAAATAAATCGTATGTGGCAGAGTAAAATATCAATAAATATTTTAGCAATTAACCCGGCGATCGGAGGAAGCAATATTGCAAATCAAACCTCCAGATGAGGAGATACCGCTTAAAAATCACCCAGTATTGCATTGTTTGCGTTTGGTACAAGTAAAAAGCGGTCTTACAAAAAATATGCTTAATAATTAATTGTAAATGATGATGAAACATATTTTATTTAAACAATTCTTGGAGAATTTGAGCCGTTTTTATTTTATACATGATATCTTCGAATCTATAGTTTACTTTATATTGACAAAAACAAAAGTACAAGACTTCTTAGAAAATATTTTTCCTTATCTCCTAAACCAATCTTTTAAATCAATTTAATCTTTTAAACCAATATCCAATAAAGAATTGAATTTAAGACAATAGTGATATGCCCACCTATACTTATAGTGTAATTTATTGTGTTTTACTTTTTTAAATTTTGTTTTGGTCTGTTCGATAAAATATATTTTTTTTATTTGTTGTGAACTTCATACTACTTCGGACCTAACATTATAACCGATGTCACTCATAACATAAACCACACCACACAGACGAACATAGCAGCAAAGTTTAATTAGAAAGAGAACCATAATATTGAACAGTGCCCAACGCACGCCCCCACCAGATTTATAGCCAACATGCCCGGAGATAAACATCCATTAATTAAAAAAATATAATTTAATGAGTCCGGACAGGCCAACGTTTCAAATTTGATTGCTACAACTCTAAAACCAATTTGTTTTCGTTATTTAAGAGTTAAACGCTCAATGTTATTGTGCAAATGTATTGTACAAAAATTTAAATAAAGGTGATAGTTTGGTAGATTAAATATTCATTACATTATAGGAGGTACATTTGTTTTTATTTCGCCTTACATTATCTTTGGAAGTAAGCTTCACTACTTCCAATTCATCCTTTGTAAATCTATCTTTTCATTAAATATTTTTACTAATTATTTTTCATATTACGAAAGAATTTGAAAAGACATCTTCGCGTTTTTTGCTACATGACTTGCTATCGACAGAGTAAAGCTGAGAGTAGAGTGCCAAAATAATCAGTTCTACTACTTTTTTAATGTAAATTATATTAAAACGTTCAATTAAACATAAGAAAGTAGTAACGGAGAACTTCACCATATTTGTAGTTTATGAGCCAATAAGAAATAATTTCCAATTATTAATCATTATATTAGATGTTATCAAATTAAATATAGGTAATATGAACTTGATATACATCAAATATTTTTATATAGTGACTAATAAAATAAGAGTTCCTGCTGTTACGCAACATGATATGTTAATTAACACGCGTGTGGTCCATTGCTTAGTTGAGTTTTGATCATAACACCTCAATGCAAACGTTGATTTAATACTTTTTTTCGTCATATATTTTTTTTTGGTAAGATTCTTTCTTAATGTACTATAAATTAAATTTCCTATTTATACGTTTTGTCTAGTGAAGCTTTGCTTGATAAGAAGAAAAAACGTGACAAAAAATTCCGATTCATCCAATGTTTCAATTAGAATTACTAGAACTAAACAAAAACATTTGTAATATTTATGTTTATATCCATTTTTTTTAAAAAGAAGTAACTTCGGTTAGATTAACAAAGATTTCTTTTGAAAATACACCCCTAGAGAGTAAAATACTGATTACAAGTTTGTTTAAATATCGCCGCTTTCAAAGACACAAATTTGTGATTTGAAATTTAGTCTTATTTGTTTAAAAATTAAGTACTTGTTGACTGTTGGGAAACTTGAAACCTACGCGGGCAAAGTAAGTAGTAAGCTAGTTTGTTATATATATGAAAATATTGAGCTATTAACCATCGTGTTCATTCTAAATACGTTCCTGGTGATGTTGTTACCTTAATAAATAAAACAAAATGTAAATTTGTATTTGAAATTAATTTATCTAGAAGTTGAAGTCAAAATCTAGTAATTAGATCCAAATAAACAATCCAAGGTCACACGAAACTGATGACCGCCAAAAGTTTCTTTGGCTCCATAAAAAAATCAAGATATGGTTCACGCTTTCTTGCAAGGCGACACGACTGAAAATTTGAAATTCAATCCCGAGAAGTCCAAGGATACGGCTGCACTGGAGCCGAATACGGCCGGGCAACCGAATAAATTCTGAGCTCGAGGTCAATAAACCGAGCCCCCGACGACAGTTTTTGCTTGGGACTTTATATACTTCTTTTTTGAACACCATCACAATTATTTTCAACTTTTTACTCGATGCTATTTGGGCGGACTGGAACTGAAATTGTTTACAGGATTTATGTGTTAAAATGTTAAGCGTTTATATACTTGTGAGGATAAAGGTATGTTATAACTTGTGGTATAATTGAGTGCTCATCTAAAACTTATTGATTATCACTTTAATAAGAAAGCAATTTGGCCACTCTTTATAAATTATAATATTTATATTTAAGTGCCCAGTAGATTCTCGATAAGCGCCAGAAATGAGGCAGGCTTTCTCGATCCCAATGCCCTTTAAAGATAATCGAGCTTTCAGATAATTAATTCATTAAACTCAAATCGAGAATCGAATAATTCGCATAGAAGATCTTTACAACTCTTAATTGAAGCCAAATGGAGTCTCGTGAGCGAGATAATCGCGGTGCCATTAATGATTTCAATTTAGAAGGGCATTTCTGAATATATTTTGAAACAAAACAAGTATACCACTGGTTAAATTTGACTAATGAGTTAAGAGTCAGACAAAAGGTTAAGCAGTTCTTGATCAATCAGGAGGCATCAAGTTAAAATGTATTTTTAAAATATTTTTCTAAAACAAATCGTTATTCTTTAGTCGAAATAAATTGTCAGTTAAAATAGCTTTAATTTTTCTTGTGTTTTCGTTAGAGGAAATTAGCTTTAAGCTTAAGTAAATTAAGTTAATTCAGTTAACAAATTTTAAAAAGAACACAAATGTGAATTGCTTACCCATCCACCACACAAATTCACAAGAATGGAGACGCATACACATATTTTAATATTATACAATAATAGTCTCGAAACCTATTGAAACCCCCACGAATGTCGAAAATGTTGAATTCAAAAACAAAAATAACATTAAAGTCGGGCCGTAAAATCTTCGAAAATAAGACAATCGCATCACAGACAGTATAAAGAGCTAAGGGAGGAGGCGGAGTGCCGCAGGGGGGGCTCCCGGACCAGTTACAGAAACAAAGACTGCCCGGCACGTCGGCGAATACGACCGTATATCAATCTCATTGCGTCAACTGTCCTGCCGAAAACGACGGCGAAAAAACGCTCCCGCAAAAAGGACCTGCGGAAAAAAATATAAGACGTTGAATCGCTTACACTGTGAGAAGTGCCAATTAAAATTTGATAGATATAAAGTGGTTCTCAGCTGTCTCTCTGCTGGGCTTCTGTAAATAGATTTGCGAGTATTAATTTGGGGGATTTGGACATTTGGCCCTTAAAACTTTATTTATGCTTATCCAAGGATTGATTGATCGACGGGTCTGGAGCTATAGGTGAAACTGCAGGAACGAAAAAGAAACGTATAAATTCAACATCTGACTAGTTTATTAACAAAGTGAAGTAAGAAATATAATAAATGTTATGTGTTATTGGGACTAACATCTTTAGAAATGTTCCCTCGAAATAATTTATATTCATTGCCCCGATGACTTAAAGAAGTCGTAAATGTTTCTTCTTAGGATTAAATAGACAATTCCACGTTGAAAGTAAAATGATACGTATTCATAAATATTTATGTTCGTCGTAAATAACGGTACCCTCAATAAATATGTAATGTAGGGAAAAGAGTGTATTCCTCTGGGCTGTTCATCAAATTGAATTTATATACCTATAACTAAGTACTCTTTGGGAATTATTGATATGTATAACATATAGTCATATACAGGTTTATGTGAATGGAGACTTTAAATAATTTTCAGGCAGAGGGAATCTAGTGATAAGATACTCCATTCTTCTCTTTTCGCCCAATTTTCAGAACATTGCGTGTTGAGTGGCAAAATTCAACGCCACATTGCCTTGTTACTAGAGTGATGAAATGAAAACAATTTTAACTTATTATATTGAAAAGAGCAACTGTTTAGTTTATTTTTCTAATTAAAAAAAAGTCATATTTACTTTTAGTTAATTTCTAAGAGTTTCTCATTGAAGTTTTTGCCTAACGGCATTTGAAATGATTTCAAGTGATCGTAAATCGCCCATTGTTTTAAGTTCAGCACCTATCGCGCATTTAAATATATCGTTGAAATTTTAATCTCTTCTTAAACTGATTACCACTTTGCAGTCTCATTCCAACACTGTGTTAAGAAATTATTTGTTTTGTTTTTTATTTAATTTAACGGTAAAATCAACGCAAATTACAATTAAAAATGTTAATGTATTTAATGTTTTAAAAGTTTTTAAAATTATTTTGTATACTATAAAAGAGCTAAAAATTGTTCTTGAAGGAATTCATTTATTTTTATTTTCCCCGTTCTGGTAACAAGACAAAACGCGGCGTTGAGTTTTATTTTTCGTCAGCTAAATGCAATCGTATCCGGAATTGATTTCCTATATTATGTATATTATTATAGGAAACAATATTTATTATATAGTTTCTACGTTATACATTTCCAAATATTAATATTTTATTTCTTTCTAGGTAAACAACTGGTCCGCTACAGCATTATATCGGGGGATATAGACAATGTTTTCACAATCGAGCCTCATACTGGCGCCATAAGGACATCAGGTAGACTAGATCGGGAGACCACTGGTTCATATTTGCTGAATGTAAAAGCTTCGACCGGTAGCCCTGCTAGTTATGATCAGACACAGGTAAATATGAATAAAAACGTATCTAACTTAGAGGTTAGTTCTGGCGTAGGAGCACTAAACTGCGCAAACGCGGCTGGTAGTAGTTCCATACCCACTTAAGGAAATTAAATATTTTAAACTTTGAATTTGAAGTTTACTAACACTAGGTTCCCAAGTTCCCTCTGTCTACCCTGCTGTATGCGGGATACAGCGTGAAGCTATAAGAAATATCTGTTTCAGTCATAGATTGCCAGTTATTAAGAAAATATTTACATTCACATAATTGAACAAATTTAAATTTCTGTATAAATCATACTATAAATGCGATGGTCTTTGCGAAAATACAGACCGTTTAATATACTTTAAATCCTTACTTTTATATGCTCGTATATGGACAATTTAACGTTATTGACTAAAGCCAAAGCCATGGAAATCATATAGCTTAAGTAAGCTATTTTGTATTTCAAATGAACTAATTCTTAATTATTTTAACTGCATTAGTCGGATATCTAATTGTGACTACGGGTTGTTGTAAACTGGTTTGAACATATTGATCTCTGAAATAGGAAAATATACGCCCTTCGCCGCTTGCAAAATATATAAAAGTCAAAATACTAAGTCAAATTGAGTTTATAACTCTAACTCAAATTAAAGAGAAGGAATAAAGATATTAATAAATCTTTCTGCAACCTATAAGTACATTATAAGCATAATATATAAGTTGTTATTGCTACTTTTTTTCTTAGATTCTTAATCAATTTCTATTTTTTTTAATTAATCCAGGTCCAAATCACGCTAGAGGATATAAACGACAATGCCCCAGAGTTCGGTACATCATCAGTACGTGTTTCCGTGGCTGAGTCAGCCGCCATAGGCTCAATAGTCTACGCGGCGAGAGCAACAGATGTAGATGAGAACAAGAACGGACTGATAAGCTATCATCTTGTATCGGCTAGTGGACCACCTAATACATTTGCTGTTAATACACAGCACGGATTGGTTACTTTGTTGAGGTAATTAGTCTTAAAATGTTATCTATTATTAACATTATGTGGTTTTACTTTATGTGGTTATTGTGGTTACTTTGGTTGCAACTGCTGTTGTTTCAAAAAGAAAAATATTTTTGTGTTTGATAGTCCGAGAAGGCTAGGCTGTTACATCTAATTAATAGTCTTGGTGTATTGTCGAGATACCTCTGGTACTAAAAATACACAACAATTTTTTATTCTCATTTTACTACAGGCAAGTAAAAGCTAGGAAAATGTATATTTTAATTCGATTGGAAATTCTGATTTGAAACATGATTCCTAATTAATGCGTTTTAAGCAAAAAATAAAGTAGCCATATTTTATAATTGGTGATTTTATTTAAAATTATTTTAGTCATGACGATTTTACATTTTGTACAAAATATATAATTGCGTATGAATTATAAAATTATATGCACCTATTTTATAAAGTAAAGTCAATTATTATATCAATCTCTGGTTTTCACTAAACAACACCAATTTACCTAAACAACACAATTCTGTTACAGGCCCTTGGACTACGAGAATTTAGTTCGGCATACCTTAATAATTACGGCCAAAGATAATGGTAGCCCACAGCTGAGCGGTAATCTCACATTATCAGTAGATGTACAAGATGTAAATGATAATGCACCTGTTTTCGAGCACGACACGTATAGCGCCAACGTTTTAGAATCAGAAGCTGTTAAGACTAAGGTAGGTATTTTTTATAAAAAATAAATGACCCAAAAATCTTATTAAAGAATATTAATAATTTGATTGAGCTAGATGGTCATGAGTTCACATTTCATGTTGTTTTGGCTTTACATTGTATCTTTGACGTCGGTATATTATGAACAGGGATAGGATACTGCAGGATAGACCTAGAAACTAATATTAAAACACTCCGTTTCCCGCTTTTTGGCCAAATTGCGTTTTGATCGGTGAAACTCAATGCTGCACTTTTTCTTACGAGGAAATGAAAATAAATCCTCTTAGTGGAAATCGAAAGTTAGGAAAAATTTGTAATAAAATATAATTATCTCAGGACAAGAAATACCGGTAAAGAATGGAAGCAAAGAACGTAAGCTCTATTTACCTACAACGTAAAATAAAAAAAATATGTTCCTATAATTGTGTTTGGAACGTATTCCACGAAAACAAAATGTTTCGCACTTCGATATTCTGGTTACATTTTTTTAAATTACTTTTTAAGTCTCATGAAAAATAACCAGCTTTTCTAACAATTTTAAATATATTTTTTTCAACATAAATTAAATTAAAAATAAGCGACCTCCTTATTTAAATTAAAACATTACCAAGAACCGTCGAAACTGAATTAAAATATATAACAAAAAGTCTTAATTCTTGAAAAAAGGCAAAGATTAAAATATAAGCATATTTTCCTCGAACGAACGCAATTAAGCAAAAAAAATCTTGCAATTATCGTATTATCACTCACACTCACAGACATGGTATACTTTTATCATTATTATGTTTTTTTTAATTCTCACGGTGAAACTAATTGGTAATAATCTGTGAATTAAATAAATAAAACCCGTTCTGTCAAAATAAATATTGAATTTTACACGCTCAAATGATTTTGTCAAGGACGTAATGCTTAAAATTTTAAAAAATATTTTTACATAGACTTTTTTTTATTATTCAATTTTTTTACAGTTTTACAAGTTAAAGAGAAAAAGAGAGAGAGAGATGCTCTCTTCTTCATTTTTTGCATATTCACAGACATGATTAGTGAAACTATACGCCGCTCTTTATTAAATCAAACTAGGGAAACATCTATATTATAATTATAAAAATGTTCCAAAAAGAATTTTGATCTCATAACCTAACTTAAATATTCTTTCAAAATACCATTCCATATTTAAATATAAAATTTGAATACAAAATTCCTTCCTTCCAGGTATTAGAAATACAAGCCATCGACAAGGACACGGGTAACAATGCGCGCATAACCTATCGCGTCGTATCAGAGAATAATACAAACGAAGAGCATTTCAAAGTTCAACCGGCCACTGGCTGGGTGTACCTCGCTATGCCACTCGACAGGGAGACGATATCTAAACATAAAATGACAATAATAGCTACAGACAATGGTATACCGCCGATGTCAGCGACTGCTAGCCTTATTGTCAATGTAGTAGATGCTAATGATAATGATCCAGTTTTCTCGCAAGTAGCCTATGAGTTTCAAGTGGAGGAGAATCAAAGAATTGGAGCTTTTGTGGGAAAGATTGCAGCATCTGATGCAGATTTGGGTGATAATGCAGCTGTTAGATATAGCTTGTTTCCGTCGAATACGAGTTTTATTGTTAATCCTAATACAGGTATTTAATATTTCATTAGGACATAATTTTAATATACTTTATGTAAGAATAACAATATGCATTTGCCAACCCACAATTTTGTTACCTATTAAAAAGAGATCGTCTCAAGAGTTAGGTATGATTTTGTGATATTTACCATAAATCTAAGCAAAAGGACGTTACAACTATTTGGTGACCGAGAACAATTCCTGCCGCCAACCACTCAGCTTTATTTAACTAGCCGGTACCTTTGAAAGTTAAAACCCAAAGTATGTTGTGACTTAAGACTCATCGACTGAACAAATATACTTGTATAAACAAAACTGCATTAATACCTGCACAATTTAAAGAAATAGGGAGCAGCTTGACGTTTTGTTTGCCTTTCTTCTCATGAATATCGATTTATCACGGAAAAAAAGTTTTTCGAAATCTATTTATTATGCTACGTATGTTCAGAACGTTCAGTTGACATATTTAAAATGATTTTATGTAGGTTTCAAGTATCCACAGAATATACAATTAGTTATTTAAAATAAATAGCTGTTTTCATTAAAAGCTTCTTAAAAAAACGGCCGGCCTTAAAATGCTTAAATAAAAGCAATTTAAGGCCGTCCAGTAAAATATTTTTATTTCCGATCTAGGTATTCAACACGCAGTGTGTCAAATTCGGTTCATAAGCGGAGAATGAAATGAAGTCTAGATTCCCTCTACCTTCCCCCCTCTATTTGGTTTTTTTTAACTAATTCCTAGCTATTATATTACCGTCAACCAATCAACCAGTCACATCAACAAGTACTTGGTTTTTACACTTAAAAGGTTGAAAAACATCGTTTTCCATAAACACTGAATACAATGTTAACACCAATTAAATAATCCAATATGGGTAACGATGTGAATCTCAAGCCTTAGGGTCATATAATTATAGTAAAGACTCATGTTTCGTGACCAGCTAATGATTTTAATCTGAATATCGATGTGGGGCAATAAAAAGGGGTAGTCGTTATCGCCTCTAACTGACTGATCAATGGGAAGGCATTCCGTCTCAATTTGGTTTATCAGAGATCAACACCCCGCGAGCTAGTTAGCGCATCTTAAGCCAAGCATCAGTAAATCATTGCAAGTGACAACTGTATGCGGGCGGCGGTGCTGATAGCGAAGTAGGATTTTAGCAGGTGCTTTTTCGGTGGCCATTTAACCTTCTGCTTCCATAAGCTTCCAGAAACTTTTTTTATTGGTCGGCGCCTCAAAGAATGTTTGACGCGCAGTGGTTGAAATACGTTCATGTCAAGACTTTATGTCAATTATTGAGATTTCGTTTATTTATTCGTATGTACGGAGATGGATTTCTGATCTATATGTAGCTGTCAAAGTTTTTTAAAAATAAAGTTAAATGTATGATAGGTTAAATGTATAGCAGTATTTTTGTTATGTGTAAATTTGTCGACGGTAAAATGTGATAATAAACACGATGGCTATGTGGTTTAAACATCATTGAAGATTTATTTAATTTTTGATCTTGTTACAAAAATTTTGCGATGATATATTACAGAGAATATACGGTGGTCCCTAAAACGTTATATTAGTTACGTAAACGTAAACGTTTTATTAGTATATATTGATAAAAATGTGGAGAATATCTCAAGATCAATGTTTTATTATTAAGCCCAGTGCCTCATAGTAAATAAATTAAATTTTTTGTACTTTAAAACATAAAAAAATACTATAAAAATTATAAGATAACAAAGTAATCGTAAACCCTTGCCTCAGATATATAATTTATTGGAATAATAAGTTTAAGTTGTATTTCAAGCACAAATATTCATTATGGTCAGCTAAGATGAATTAAGGCGCGTCAATTGCAAGTTATATGCGTCGTCTCAAGCGTACTTGCCGTGACCTACCATTAACTATTATTAAAATATTGCTTTGTAGCCGTCTTGCTATTCTCCTCCATGTTTTATTACAATCTCACTATCCAGATACTGTCGTCGAGTATTTAATGCTCATATGTTATGGGAGTACCGGCGTACAACTCGTTTCGATGACAGACGCCTTTTATTTTCACCTGCTCTCATATAAATTATAATGTGAAATGTCACTGTTTCAAAAAAATGCGTGTTGATTCTAATTTTTTTCGTTTTTTTTTGTTATGATGACTTAGAATACGTGTACGTTTTTGTTCATTAAATATGTATAAGGAGCGATTTAAAATTCGTCTAAATTTTTTTATTTATTTCACATTGTATCCCCCTTAGCACTTTTCCCCTAATTGTCAAGACATTGCGTGTTGAGTGTATAGCGCTGTTCAACGCTGCACTTTGTCATTTTACCAGAGTGAAAAAAGTTAAAAATAATTCATATGATGATTATATGACAACCCACAACCTTCGCGTCTATAGTTTGACGCTGTACCGTTGCGCTACGGCGGTTGATATATAATGAATTATAAGAATTATAAAGCTAAAATATATAGTATTAATAATAAACCACAAATAAATATATTATTATTGAAACGACTAGATTGTTCTCATTTTTATCAATGAAAACGCTATACATAAGTGTTGTATGTATAAATATTGGCGGTCATGTGTATAAGATACATTCTTACTTAAACAACATTGAAACGAGAGTCAGTCGCCGTTTGCACCGGGGGAAATATCTTTTTTTTTTCTAGAATCCGCATCACATTGCTCATTACGACGGTCCCTGCCACATCTTATTATCTCTACAGAGCGAGTCCGTCAACTGGAATGCGTGCTTAACTTCAGTTGGAATAAAGATTGATTTACTATGAGTGTGTTGTATAAAATCACATTTATCGTCCTCCCAACTTTCATGTCATGACAATTTTTAGGCTCCGAATATGGAGTAGATGATTATCCGCAATCATAGTGCTTTGGTATCGAAATATCTCGTTTATTTTACGTACGTCCTTTACTTGTGCGTGTTGAATTACATTATTGAATAACTGAAACCATTAAAATTAATTGGTTTGTTATATATGAACAAAAATGACGTTTTAAATTATTTTCTTCTAGGTATTATAGTAACTAAAGAAGATCTGGATAGAGAATTTAAAAGTTCTTACTCCTTGTTCGCTGAAGCGCGAGATCAAGGCTCACCTACAAGGTCTAGCAGAGTTCCGATTTCAATCAAAGTGACAGACGTAAATGATAATTCTCCCGAGATTATTGATCCCAGGGAAGATGTAGTCAGCGTTAGAGAAGAACAACAACCTGGCGCGGAAGTAGCACGAGTCAAGGCTATAGATAGAGATAATGGGGTCAATGCTACTGTTAAATACTCCATTTTAAATGAAAGGGATATGGATGGATTTGGGGTTTTTGTTATAGATTCAAACACGGGAGTTATTAAGACAAGCACAGGTAAATTTGATCCACATTACACTCTTAAAATTTAATATCAAACATGCTTTAAATAAAACGTATTGAATTGAAAATATGTTTTAATTTTTTTTATAACAAATGAATGAACTAAAAAAGCAATGTATATTTCAGTTTTGGATCATGAAGAAAGATCAATATATCGCTTGACAGTAGCCGCAACTGACGGAGGATATCCACCAAGACAGTCTGTTAGACAATTAAAAGTTGAAGTTCTTGATTTAAATGATAACCGACCAACTTTTACAAGTTCTAGTCTATCGTTTAAGGTTCGTAATATATTTTTTAACATTTTTAAGTGTTATTTCCACACTTAGTAAAGAAAAATACTTATTAAGTTAAACATAAAAAATTATCACACTACGTTCGTTTATACTACGTTTTATATTATATAATTTACTACGTTTTCTTAATAAGTATTTGTAATATGTTCTTTTATTTTTTGTGTATTTTAATGTGCAGATATTTATAAAAATATATCATAAAAAAGCATAACAAAAATACATTATTTGTAAATCTTAAATCACAGGTTAAAGAAAATGCTAAGATAGGATACGTTGTGGGGACTGTTACATGTTGTGATAGCGAATTACATGACAATACAATAAATGAAGAAGAAGAGAGACAAATATCGTATTTACTTATGCCACTTACATCAGACTATTCTCCTGGTACTTTTGAAATAGATAGAAGAACAGGATCTTTAGTAGTCGCAAGACAACTGGATAGAGAAATTCAAGAAGAATATCGCTTAGAAGTAAGAGCATTGGATACATCTGCAACAAATAATCCACAAAGTAGTGCAGTCACTGTACGAATTGAAATTATTGATGTAAACGATAATGCTCCTCAGTGGAGTATAGATCCAATTGATATTCAAGTCTCTGAAGTTACTCAAGTGGGTGCAATAATTTACAATTTCACTGCAAGAGATGCTGATGCTGGAGCTAATGGAGAATTGAACTACCGTATATTATCTTGTTTTCCTCGTGAAAGATGTGTTTTCACCTTAGATACACTTACTGGTTCACTCACGCTAAGTTCTCTTCTGGATTATGAAGAATTAAAAGAATATTGGTTAGTGATTGACGCGATAGACTTGGCTACTAATATATCAGAGAGAATGGCTACTACAGCGACAGTGCATATATCAGTGATAGATGCAAATGACAATACTCCAGTGTTCGTCTCAGCTGATAAAGTTTCTGTCACACTGAATACTTTAACTGGCATTTTATACCAAGCTTTAGCGGTTGACACTGATTCAGGTGATAATGGTAGAATTTCATATTATATATCAGGTGGCAATGATCACGCATATTTTGCAATAGAATACGACACAGGAAAATTGACACTAATGAAGAAATATTCTTCAGACATTGCCAGAGTAAAGCCTGGGTTATATAAATTAAATCTCACTGCATCAGATCACGGCGTACCTTTTCCCAGACAAAGTCATATGAATTTAGTGCTAAATTTACAAGAGTCGACTAACATTCCACCAAGATTTACGGACTCATATTACAGAGCAAATATAAGCGAAGATATTCGACCGGGTAGTTTTGTAACTAGACTGTCAGCCAAATCATCGAGAGGAAATACGGGTACGTTTTTATAGTTGCAATATTATTGTTTGGTTCATTTATAATCTTATTTTTTCATAGTTTTTATTTTTTTACGTACACAATATAATGTAAATTTAATTATTCCAGGTAACTTAAGCTATATGATTCCATCTGGTGTAGCAGGGGACAAATTTACCATCGATGAACGTCTGGGCACAGTTACTGTAAAAACAAAAATCGACCGTGAAGAAGGTGACCAATATACGTTTCCAGTGTACGTTACTGATTCAAGTACGTTTCAGTCTTCTACAAATTTTGATGTAGCCACTATCTCAGTAAATATATTAGATGTCAATGACAACTCACCAGCCTTTAAGCAAGGTTCTTGCTATACACTGACAGTGCCAGAAAATAATGAACCTGAAGTCATACATACTGTAACAGCCACAGACAAAGACATAGGTGCCAATGGAATAGTAACATACAGTATAACATCTGGTAATAATGGGAACAAATTTTCAATTGACGCTACATCAGGAAAGCTTACTGCAAAAACTTTGGATAGAGAAACTCAAGGCAAATATGATTTAACGATAACAGCATATGATCATGGTTCACCCGTAGCGTTGCAGGGATCATGCAACCTTACAATCATGATTGAAGACCAAAACGATAATGATCCAGTTTTTGATACTGGACATTACTCAGCAGCTATTCCCGAAGATGCACAAATTGACACATCTATTATTAAAGTAAGAGCAACAGATGCTGATTTAGGCTACAATAAAAGAATAGTATATTCTTTAGCAAATGAAAGCCAAGGACTATTTAGAATAGATAACAAAACTGGAATCATTTTCACAACTGGGTAAGTCTATTAAAAAATAGTAAAATTATCATCATTACTAATAATAAATGTTACAAATGATACACGAGCCCAATCGTGGCACAAGAGCACAAGTGTGTGACCGTAAAAGCGACCGGTTGTTAGTTTAATTCCCACTCGTGGAAATGAAATATTTTTTTTTTTATTTATTCGCTCTGGTGTCAATGCAAAGCGCGGCGTTAAGTTCCGCTACCCAACAT
The DNA here is from genome assembly GCA_018230605.1 of Heliconius congener. Lineage (NCBI taxonomy): Eukaryota > Metazoa > Arthropoda > Insecta > Lepidoptera > Nymphalidae > Heliconius > Heliconius congener. The sequence goes on from DWAO01000384.1 coordinate 14,967, forward strand.
GAAATGCTTCCAGAATTCGGTGTAAAGTGGGAGTCAGAATTTCTTAACACCATGGTCCCTCTGGCTACCCTGCTACATGCGGGATACAGCGTGAAACTGAAAAAATAAACAAATATACAATACACATGAATCTTATGTATCTAATATACATGAATCTTATATATATGTTATTAATTCATATTTATTCTGCAGGTACTTTGATCGAGAAACAACCAATACCTACCGCTTTGAAGCTGTCGCCACGGACCAGGGACGGTACGTCGCGCGCTCACAAAGAGTATCAGTAGAAGTAACAATCAACGATGTAAATGATAATAAGCCCATATTTAGTAAATATCCTTTCAAAGAGCAAGTAGGGACTTTAACTCCACCTGGACAGAGCCTACTTAGAGTATCTGCTTCTGATAACGATATTGGCATAAATTCAGAAATACTTTACGAACTTCTAGATACTTCAAATCATAAATTTCGTATAAATCCAACTACAGGGGTCCTCACCGCTACTCAGAGTCTAGCTAGTGAAAATGGTAAACTAATACATCTTAAAGTTATCGCCAAAGACAAGGGTAGTCCCCCACAAAGTTCAATAGGACTAATTGAAATACGTGTTGGAGATTTTTCTGATCAAACGCCTTCTTTAAATTTTCAAAATTCATCTTATAATGTGTCTATAGATGAGAACTTGCCATATGGCAAAGATGTTTTACAAGTAACAGCATTAAGAAGTGACGGACGTAGACAAAAGATTATTTATGAATTTGGCAATGGAAATGATCAATATGCTTTCGAAATAGATTCTAATACGGGTGTTATAAAGGTCAATAATTCCGCAAATTTAGATTATGAATCTTATCCTGGACCGAGAAGAGAGCTCGTTGTTGTTGCTCGAACAGAAGGTGCACCCGTGTTGTATGGGTATTGCAAACTTGTAATAAATCTTTTGGATCAAAATGATCACGCCCCAAGTTTTACACAACAACAATATATCGCAAATGTTCTTGAGGGGAACACAAAAGGTGAATTTGTTGTACAATTATCAGCAACGGATGAAGACCGAGGAGTGAATGCAAGAATTCTGTACCATATAGTCGATGGAAACCACGACAATGCTTTCATCATAGAACCGGCATTCTCCGGCTCGGTCAAAACAAACATAGTATTAGACCGGGAAATACGTGAATCGTACAAACTAACAGTAATAGCGACAGATGAAGGCAATCCACAAATGACTGGGACAGCCACGTTAAAAATCAACATAGTGGATATAAACGACAATCAACCGACATTCCCACCGCCGAATATCATTTCTATATCGGAAGGTAAATTTTTTTTCACCTACTTACATATTCCTTTTTAAATTACTATAGGCCAGCCTATCGACTTTCCGATATAAATTGGTAGTACAAAAAGCGTTTTGCAAAGAGGGATTCATTTTACATAATTTGTATGCTTGACTCTGCGGTCGGCTTACATTGTGACTTTTCGATCCCAAAGTCGAGATTAAATAAAAGAGACTCCTTTAGGATCAATATTTATTGGACGGTATTACATTTTTTTCGAGTGCATGTTTTACCGGTGCCTCCCCGACCAACGGTCCGCGTGCTCTTTTTGTTTCTTTGTTTTTATATCATTGTATTGCAGCTGAGTTTTGTTTTAGAGAATTTTATTTTAAGAAACGTTAAAGTCGCAGTCAAACGAGAGTAGCGTCTGCGTGTATTGTGTTTTTTTATTTATATTTTATTTTAACCTTTTACAGGAGCGGAAGTCGGCTCGGTGCTTACATCTGTTACTGCAAATGATGTTGACACATACCCAGCGTTGAAATATGCCATTGTTCATGGAGATAATACATTTTCAATAGATAGATATAGCGGCAAGATAGTCTTGAACAAGCCACTGGATTACGAAAACAAAAAAGATTATCAAATCAATATAAGCGCATCGGACAGTGAGCATATAGCGCAGACTACATTAACTATTAAAGTTACCGACGTAAACGATAATGCACCTGTGTTTGATGATATATCCTATAACAGAGTTTTACCTGGTAAGTTGTTAATAAAATAGATTATTAACTTATTCATTTATTTAGCTTCACATTGTATCTCGCATAAAGCAGGGTAGGCAAAAGAAGCCTAGTGCTAAATAAAACACTCCGTTACCTACGCATTACCCAATTTTCAAGTGGTGGAATTCAAATCTACGTTTTATCCTGTTATGAAATAAATACTATGTAATGTATAATGTTATGTAATAAATATAGATACATATATCAAATTATATATTAGAGATTGATATTTTGAATAAAATAAACTATATAATTACTTTATTATTTGATTTGTATTATTAAATTATAAAAACATTCTTTGTCCATTCTAGAAGGCAGCGGCATTATGGAAATAGGATCTGTCAGCGCTAAAGACATCGACAACGATGAAAACGGGAAAATATCTTATTCTATCCTACAACCGATCTCCGGATACTATGTTGACGCAAATTCTGGTGTTTTGTATGTAAATTACACCGCTTTGATGCCGCATCAGAGTGATGTACAATTGGCCGTAATGGCCACAGATCATGGAAAGCCCAATAGAAGTGCCGTCGCGTCTGTAAGGATTAGTACTGGCGCCACGTCGGAAATCAAGCCATTTATTGGACAGGACACTTATCGGTATGTATTTCAAATATGTAATTAATATAATATATAGCAGCATAGGTAGAGAGAGATAAATTTTTCCTAATTTCCGCCCATTTTTTTAAATTTTGCGTATTGAAGTCACAGAACAGCAGAACTCACGCTTTATGTGCATGGAAATGAAAATAATATTTCTTTCTAATGATAATCGAGTCCACACCCACCACAAGCTCTATCTTAGTTCTTATAATCAGACGTCCTACTACGTTATGAGGGCCTCAAAATAAATAGAGCACGTTATTTGAACCCGCTAACAATATTTCAGTTTTGTAATACATATCTACACTTAATTTTTTAACATAGCAATATTTTCTTAAATAATGTATAAATTAATGTTTTTTTTTTTTTTAAGACCATTTACTATATTTTATGTCAGTTATAACAGATTTCAAGACCATTCCTTTTTACATCTGTGACATATTTTTTTTATATTCATTCAAATTTATAGATATTTAATATTTTTTTACATATTTATTAATTTAAAAACGTTTATTAATTACAGAATAACAGTCAACGAAGACACTGAAAAAGGATCTTCACTGTTACAAATTGGCGGAATAAACGATGTATTAAAAAAATACAATTTAGATTTCCACATAATATCTGGCAATGATAAAGAAGCCTTTGATATTACCAGTGAAGGTGCTTTAATTTTAGTCAGTAGATTAGACAGAGAAGAGCAAGAATCTTATGTTCTAGGATTGGCTGCTGTTGAACGTGGAAAAATGTTGTCTTTCAACCAAAACAAAACATCTATTACAATATATGTAACTGTAACAGACGCTAATGATAACGCGCCAGTGTTTTCTGTAAATGATTTTGAATTGAGTATCAGTGAAGACGTTAAAAAAGGTCACACGCTGACACAACTCTCAGTAACTGATACCGATTTATATGGAACGCCCAATTCTGCGATTATTTTTAACATAACTTCTGGCGATGACGAGCAATCTTTTTACATCCATCCAACAACTGGAATTCTAACTGTAAATAAAACTCTCGACTGTGACTTAGGTAAAGATAAATATAAATTAATTGTCGTTGCTTGCGATCAGGGTATTCTTTGCCTTTGTAATGCTGCGTACGTATCTGTGGAAATTATTGATGAAAATGATAATACGCCGACATTCCCTGTAAGTGAATATTTCGAGACAATAGGAGAAAATGAACGGGTTGGAACATCGATATTTACAGCAAGAGCTACTGATTTAGACAGAGGCAAATATGGCAAACTAAATTACTCTATAGTACCATTGTCTACAAATTACAATAGAAATGATGACTCTTGGAAAATGTTTCAAATAGATTCTACAACTGGTCTTGTGAACACGAACTCTGTTTTTGACTATGAACAAAAGAACAAGTATGAATTTTCAATAAAAGCTAGCGACGTGGGTGGCAAGAGTGCTTCAGTAAAAGTAAGAATTGATATAGAAAGTCGTGATGAATTTTATCCCCAATTTACTCAAAAGACTTATAATTTCGGTGTTCCGAAACTGGGCGCTTTGCCTGCAGGTTATGTTATTGGACAAACAACCGCCACGGACAGAGACAAGGGTATAGATGGCCGTATAGTTTATCAGTTATCGACGTCTCATTCTTACTTTAAAATAAATAGAACCACAGGTGTTATTGTATTAAAGAAAAAAGTGGAATCTGTCAAGAATTTATTTGGTGCCGATAAGTCTATAAGCTTAGTTATTACAGCAAGTTCCGGCCGTCAAGGGTCACTTACCAACAAAACTGCAGTAGAAATATTGCTTGACCCTTTGGCTATAGTGTCAGATCAGCCAAATATAATTACTGATGCGTCTGTTGCACAAAGCAGTGGACTTTCCACTTGGGCGTTAGGATTACTAATAACAGGAATATTTATAATGATAATATTCTTTTTGGTGTTACTCTTGTATATATACTTAAAAAATAAACATAAGAAAGTGAACAAACCAGGATTAAATTCAGAAGGAATGGGAGCTACGAATAGTTATGTAGATCCAAGTGCTTTCGACACGATTCCAATACGCAATACAGGTACTGTTAATACTGCTCAATTTGCTCCGCCAAAATATGATGAGATTCCTCCATATGGACCTCATACTGCTAGTTCAAACTCTGGAGCAGCAACTACTTCAGAGCTCTCTGGATCTGACCAGTCAGGCTCAAGTGGTCGAGGGTCTGCAGAGGATGGTGAAGATGGAGAAGACGAGGAAATAAGAATGATTAATGAAGGACCATTACAAAGAGATTCTGGTATGCATAGGCAAGCTGGTGTTGTCGATGATGATAATTTATCAGATGTTTCTGTTCATAATACTCAAGAATATTTAGCTAGATTGGGAATAGTGGATACTGGTACAGGCGGCGGTGCTTCAACATCTTCTCGCAGATGTTCAGAAAATGTTGCTAATAAAGATAATATGATGCACCACGCCCCTATAGATTCGATACATATGTTTGATGAAGATAGTACACACGAAAATGATATAACTAATTTAATTTATGCCAAATTAAACGAAGTAACTGGAAGTGAAAGAGCGAGCAGTGCTGAAGAAGCAAGTGCTGCAGTCGATAGGGCAATGGCACTTGGAGCTTTTCCTAGTTCATCTGGAGATAATAACGTAGTGCCCACTGCTGGACCATCTATGACAGGAAGTTTGAGTTCTATAGTACACTCAGAAGAAGAGTTAACAGGAAGCTATAACTGGGATTACTTATTAGACTGGGGACCACAATATCAGCCGTTAGCTCATGTTTTCTCAGAAATAGCTAGGTTAAAAGACGATACTGTTTCTTTACAAAGTGGTAATAGTGGTGCTTCAAGTGCTAAAAGTAAAGGGACTTCAATATCGGGAGGTAAAAGTGTTCCACCGCCGTTGCTTACAACTGTTGCCCCTCGAAGCTGCCCTGCCCCGTCATTGTCTTGTAGACAGCCTCAACATTTATTACCACGATCACCTATAAGTCACGATGTTCCTGGTTTCTCTGCAGCGGCTATGTCGCCTTCGTTCTCGCCATCCTTATCTCCTTTAGCAACTAGATCACCGTCTATGTCGCCATTAGTCGGACCTGGCTTACCTCCCGCCCCCGGTAATAGGAAACCACCTCATTCTAATATGAGAATGTAAGAATGAATCATGGATCCTCCGTAAATGTATAATATATAAGTAGTTATTTTAGTAATACAATTTATATAATAATTCTTAATGTAATGAATGTAAACTGTATTTGTATTATTTGTACATAAACTTCTGACTGTTGACCTTATAAGTATTGTTCTATTAGTATTTATTGTGCCGATGTAATCGGAATAGTTTCCTTGTAATTTCATTTTGTGCATGTTATATATATTATACCCTGGATATGCTCAAAGTGATTGTAAGCGCTTATTACCGATTTTACGGTAAATGTAAATATTGTCTTCATTCGGGTTGTAACTTTAGTTGTATATAAATAATAGATGTATATTATAAGTGCCTTGTAAAAATGAAATGAAGACTGCCATTTTATTATAACATGTAACAAAAGACAGCTTTACTGTAAGCTATAAGTTAGATACGGCGATGTGGGGAGGCATTCCTTTATAGGTGAATATATGTAGAGGGCTCTTCTTTTTCTCTATAATCATTTTCATTCATATTAAAATCGTCCATATAAATAAAAACACACATAATTATACCGATTTTGGACTAGTTATACATTATTTAATACTTTTGTAGTGAGTGTAAAGTAAATAATGCTATAAAGGCATCACACTGTACACTGTACAAAGTAGTGTAATAAATTATATATTTTTGATAAGCAAAATTGTTATAAATATACATATTTATATTCTATACATTAAGATCTCTTATGAATAGCCCTCATAATATGCAATATAAAAATTTTACTATAAGACGATAGTGCCTCGATATTTTAATATACTGTGATTTTCGTTTTAGTATCGAAAATACCTTGTTAGTACTTGGTTTAAAATAATTTGATAAAATATGGTAATATTTAGGCTTATATCAAATATATAAAACACAGGGAGTGTTTTATATATTTACTCCTCCCTCACTTATTTTAAATCACATGTAAAAAACTCAATTATTGATTTTATATTCTAGAATAAGTCAATCATCATTAAAAAGTAAATGAAATAATGATTTTCATTTTAAAATGAGTAGAAAATTGTTTGATCGGTTGAATAGTTTACGAGTTAAAAAGCGTTACAAACAAAGTCTTAGTTATACATTTATTGTATATCAAATTATTTTAAACAAAACTATGTACTTGTAAATATAAGTTCCAAAACGACTGTTTCGATATTGTCTATCATATCATAATGTGCCTGTAATATGAGAAAAAATAAACGAAATTGTAAAATCGATTATTGTTTTTATTTACGATATATCGATATTTATACGTAATACTTACAAAGGTTATACTATCACAATACTAGAGCCCCAATAAGATAAGACACTGACAAGAGTTGTTCCATTCGATAATTGTCGACCAATGCAAATTTTATTTAGAAATTTTAATGTTTGGTTTATAATTTATGAAAATTTATTAATATGGCCGGTGTGACTATAATCTTGATCTTGTTTTGAGGTTTCCATTTGGGATAATTGGATTATTTTTATTTCTTCGTTCTGGTAACAAGACACAACGCGGCGTACAGTGCAGGAAGTGTCTTAAAACTAGGTTCCCTCTTCCCACCCTGCTATATGCGGAGTAAGCGTTCAGTCAAAAAAATAACTTTAAAATTGTATGTGTAATGAAAAACAATTACATTCTAACTTATCAAACACCATCAACTTCATCATAACCTTAAAATTTATTCCACTTCATTGTTTAATTTCTTCTATTTTTGTTTTACGGGAAACTCCCTTAAATAATATCTGGATGGAATATGGAAATAAAGCCCTCATAGTGTGACAATACAAAAAAATATTTATCTTTACGCTTTGTCCCGCATATAGTAAGGATGAAAAAAAAGTGTAGAGGTACTCGACGTGCGTACATAAAAACAAATCTTTCCCTCTAGTGGGAATCGAGCCCACAACCATCACGTTAGCAGTCAAACGCTATCCCACTCACTACATCACAATGGCCTATCTGATTTTATTTATATCATTAATACAAAATGAAACAACTCCATCATTAATGATACCACATATCACAGTTGGATCTAAAACTACGTAATATAAACGTGTTACAAGTTACGTTTTAACAATATAAAAAAAATAAAGTTGAAATAAATATAATATTTAATTCAAAAAATTTAGCACCAATTGCATGTTTGTCCTTTTTCAAATTTTGAGGAAAAATTTTATACACTACGGTCGACGAGTCGTGGCCGCTCTGCAGTTGGTTTTTTTGAACTTTTACGCATTGTACACACGGGAAGAAAAAAAATTAGAAACAATACAATAACCCAAAAACAAATCTGCGCAACCATCTACAGCTAACTTCATTGTTGCTACGACTCGTGGACGGTACTGTACTTGACAGAAATTAATAGAAAAGGTGAAATGGAATATAATGTAGTAAAATATTAAACCATTAAATTACTCAAGATCATTTTAAAAAGTTAGCTTTTAGACATAAATAAATAATTAAAAATAATAATAATGAAAAGAAATCAATAATCATTTTAAAATACTAAAACTTCTTTATAAATATATTGTAAACTATAAGTGTTACCACTAAGGAACCCCTTTACATATTCGAGGTGCGTTGAATACGTGGCATTAATTCACCTGTCTCTATTCAGATTGAAAATGTAGCTTAACATAAAATAAAATTTAAATATTATTTATTCACTGTGGATTTTTGCAATCACTTTTGAATCGTCGAATGTCAAACTTTCCGTTCATCTAGAAATTTGACAAGAAATAACAACATAGTGCCAATAAAGAAAAAGGTTCTAAATTGGTAATTTTCATGTGTTTATCACAATTACGAATTTGTTTTTAAAAAGATATACAAAAATCTAATATAATAGGGACAGATGAACTGTCAGACTGAAGAAACGGATTGTTTAAAACTATTCATTATTTAATGTTATTGACAGTCTCACACTATTTACGTAAACACTATAAAAGTGGCTTAATCTACAAATATTGTAGAAGTGGCAAGTTGAGTATGGAATATATATATTTTTTATTTTCTCCGCATATGAATGTTGGTGGTGAATATTTAATGTCAAGACACCGCTTTCTCTACAGATATTTAGAGTCGCGAAATTAAATGCCGTGCTTTTTCTTATCTTGGCAAGGAAATAAAAAGAAAGATATGTAGTAATAATATTAAGATATGTAGTATTTAGGTCTTGAACACATTGACAATATGTACTTGTATAAAAATTGATAAGAACATGCATTCATAATTTTTTTTTTATGATGTCATGTAAAATTGTATGAAAAGGTATCTAATTAAAAAAAATAAATGTTCTAAATATTCGAATCAGTGTTACCTGTTGCACTTAGAATGTGTACACTGCATACACGAGTTGTTATTTCAATTTGCCATGGAGCCAAAGAAATAGGTAGAAAATAGTATATTTAATATTCATTTATACTTATAAGCCCAACATTTCAATTTGCCACTTCTACAAAAAAAATCACTATTGTGACTTATTCTACAAATGCCTATATAACAGTGCTACGCTACAACACTATTTATACCAACATTTGAATGAATATAACTTAGGAACATACAAAATAAAGACATTACTTGAGATTATTTATATAATAATAATATAGTGTATAAATATTAAAATGGCATACTGTAATCCAGTGGGTCGAGGCCGTGAAAATAAGTTTTAGGGTCCCGTGCTTAAAAAAAACGGAACCTCTATAGGATAAGTTTATTGTCTGTCTGTCTGTTTGTCCGTTTGTCAAGAACTATTTCTCAACAACTTGTGGAAGTATTAATATCAAATATATAGAACTACAGTACTTTGGTCAAAAGCGAAATATTTAAGTCAATGTAATTACAAGTTATCAGAGTTTATAATTCAATTTTAGCTGCATAATTTATGAATTTTGCAGCCTAATCAAAACATATTAGATATGTATTTATGACCTATAATTAAGAAATTTGGATAGAATTCTTAACTGAAACTTCCATTTAAAATAAATCAACAAAACTGAAAAATCATAACTTATAGGTATATAAAAAAACGTTAAACTTAAATTTGGTGTTCATGATATACCAAAATTAGTGCATACGCCCAACCTAGTTTGTAAATTTTTATACGTTGCACTTCCCGTTGACCTACAATCTTCAAATTGGTACGGAACCCCACAGTCCACGATTCCGACTCACGCTTGACCTATTTAAATAGCTAGGATACCATTTTTAAAGCATTACAAATACAAAGGGTTATTTTCTTTATAATAATACCGTAATTTTACTTTATTGGTGTAAATGCATGTCAATGATGACATCGTCAGAGGCGATTGACTTCTTGCCTGGTGTCACTATGCCTATTTCGATTTCCGTGTTAGACGTTGGTAAACCATTGGTGACAGACGGTTCCTAGAAAAGAGAAAGAAATAAACTATAAATCTTTTTTAACTCTTCTCTGTGTAGATAAGTCAATCCGTTGTGGCGCAGCGGCACAGCTACTTCCGTCACTTATCACAATGTTAAGTGACAGAAGCTATGTGTGTGTGTGTGTGCTGTCTCAAAAAATAAGCGAAAAACGGTGAACGAAGTGTTTCAACACTAGGTTTCCTCAACCTAGTAAAAAGCTATAAAAAATATATATACCCACTTTTCATTATGTATTCCATGTTGAAAATACTGTCCTTGGTTACATTTCTTTTATTTCAAGAATATTCGGGGTTTGTAACAAAAAATGTAAGAATATCGACCAATATTTTAAAATAATAAATTATGTCTATATATATTCTAAAATATGAATAATGATGAGGCCGTCGAGGCGCAGGAACACAAGGGTGAAACTGTAACGTGAAGATTGTGGGTTCCATCCCCACTCGAGAGAATGAATTATTATTTCTTAATATTTTCATATCTTCACTCTGGCACCAAAGCAAATTTTCGCCACTCAAAACGCAATGCCACGAATGATTTGGCGGAAAGTGAAGAATGGAGCGTGGAATATATAAAGCTTATTTTTATATTTATTTATTTAATAAATTATCTAAAGCCATTGTGGCACAGTGAAATAGATTATATAATATTTTCGCTTTAGTAATAAGACAAAGTGTGGTGTTGAGTTGTTAACAGTAGGTTCCATATGCAGGATACAGCATGAAATAAATTAACCAAACCTTAAATTTTGTTAGTTAATTACTTACAAAATATATATTTAAAGTTTTTTCTACTTTCATTTTAATATTTGCAAAAATGTGATAATGACTATTGCATCCTCTTAACTTTGTGCTACAAACCAAATAAACATATCAAAATTAAAATATATTTAAAAATGTTAAAAATCATGATGTAAATGAATGAAGCTAGTAGCAGGCTAGGCTATTGTGGCCAGACTTCAATAGATAAACGTACACAAACTTTAAAAATTAGAAAACCTTACCATCGAAGCTGCATCACAGGCCATCAGTTCGTTTTTGGACATTTTCTCCACAACAGCCGCTGCGTAACAATCACCTAACATGTTGTTTGTTGTACGAATACGGTCACTGTGATAAAAAAATAGCTTTATTTTGTATCCCACATATAGCAAGCAGGGTAGGCAAAGAGAATTTAAAATTTAAGACACTCCATTCCCTATTTTTCACAGAAACTTCTACACATTGTGGTTAGTGGCGGAACTCCACACCGAAGTTTTGTGTTGTTGTTCTTGTAATTAAAATTATAATATTAAACAAATAAATAAATAAATAAATAAATATATAGATATATATATATATATATATATATATATATATATATATATATATAT
>DWAO01000385.1:0-26575 GCA_018230605.1 Heliconius congener
ACGCTTGTTACAACTTATGTTGTTAGCATCTCTGTAGGGAGATTTTTACAAATTTTTAAAGTGTTAATCCACACTTCTCTAAATAAGTATTCAAACAAAAATTGTTTACCTCCATCACTAAAGCAAATTGTTGAAATAATATGTTAGTATATAAATACAACACACAAGAGTGTGACGCGTGTCAGGACGCAAAATAACACATCCGAACTTATCATAAAGTATGTCAATCATCTAAAAATTATATAAACGTGTCATAATATGTCATAACGCACCTTTTTTTGTGACAACATAATGGAACGTGTCTAAGTTTATCAGAACATATCAGAAAGTATCCAATCGTGTCAGAATCTGTCAAAACAATCTAGAACGGCGCAGCCTCGTCTAAGGTGTGAAGCCAATTGAATATAATCATGTTCCTCTCGTACTTAGACAAAGGACGACCTCTCTCGCGTTCTAAATCCGCGGCGGTTAAAGCCAAGTGTGCCGCTTCTGTGTAAATTAATATATTATTTAGCTTAAGAATAGAATGTTAACATTATTTATTTGAAATATTTAGAAGAGGCCGTCGAGGCGGAGTAGCTCAGCGTGTGTCTATAAATGTAACGTTCCCTCTCGAGGAAACTATTAATATTTCCATCTGGTAATATAACTAAGCGCGGTACTGAGTTCCACCGCTCAACATGTAATGTGTTAAAAACCTCGGCAGAATGTGGGGAACGGAGTGAGTGTCTTAAAACTAGGTTCCCTCTGCCTACCCTACTATCTGCGGGCAAAGCGGCAGAAAAAAATTTTACAAATCATAAATTTGTTAAAATGAAAAATCACGTAAATTTTTTAGATAACCCATTATTAAAATGGTCTTGAACCCATTATTAAAATGTAATCACCAGTAAAGTCCAAAAATGACATATACAAAACAATTTATATTCCACTATTATGATTTAAAAATCATAACACAAAGGTCGATTTTTCACGTTCTATTGGTTTTAAGTTTGCAGGTTCAAATCCACACTACTTATTTATATAAAATCCAAAAACATTTTTAAAGGTAAAACTATAACTTACCAGGATGCACAAATTTAGTTTTAGTGTTGGGCACAGTGAGCGTCGTTGGACCTGGACCTGCATTTACAGCTGCTGAAGCTGCAGCCTAGAGGGAAAATAAAAAAAAAATGGAGACACCATATTGCATTATTTAAAAAAAAAACAATACGTCGTACAATAAATAGATGTTAATTGATTTGTAATAAGACATTATATATGTCTTAGCTGCCAGATTCAATGTATTACATTTTAACCAAAATTGATATACGGCCGCTGAAAATTTAAAATATAAAAACATATGAAGTCGCCATATATAACTTTTGTAACAATAAGTTATACAAAAAACGATTTTCATTAACTTGTAATAAGAAAATCTATGTTTTAGATGCTATATTGATGTTTCTAAATCAAAATATCCATCGATTTTTCATAACCTTAAAACTATGAACTTAAAAAATAATACATATAATATAACTCCCAGACAAAGTTGCCTTAACCAGAAATCAAACTACTTACCTCTAGTTTATCCAAATTGAAATCGGACTGAGACATCCTCTCTAACGCTCGGTATGTAGTTAGGAGACGACGTTTTATGTAATTTTGACGGACCTTAAAAAATATGCAAAAATTTAAATGTTTGTGTGAATATACAGTCAATATTAGTAAAAATGTAAATATATCTTCATGGGAAACGTTACTTCAAAGTCAAAAAGATACTTTCCTTCCCCATTTTCCGTCGAATTCTGAAGGCATTGCGTGTTAAGTGGCGGAACAGAACACTGCGCTTTGCGTCGTTATTGGAGCGTGGAAACGAAAATATTAAATATTTCATTTCCTCTAGTGTTATAATATGAATATAAATGATGTTATAATATGAATATAAATAGTGTCAAAATTTGAAAAAAAATATAAAATATGGTCCTTCGAGCCATCCAATTGTATAAACACATTAACAATTAAAACAAGTTTTAAAGTATTTTGTTACCTTTTTATTATCACTGGGCAAAGGTCTGTGCGGAGGCTGGAGGGGATGAGATCTCTGTGGAGATGGAAGCTGAGACCCACCTACTGGAGGATATGAAATTATTTGTGATGTATTTATGTGTATTACATATATTGATTTAATCTTCAGATGCATTAAGAGACAATAAAATAAGGATTAAAACAAAATATTCAACACATTAATTTCTATGTAAAAAAATAGGAATCGCCCTAACGTAGGTATCTATACGTATACATAACTGCCAAATTGGATAATTCTTTTTTGTTTTGTTCGTTATTGTGAGGAGTAGTAGTACACAAGTATTAAATATATATTCATACAAAACTTAATAAAGAAAATCACTAAATTTGCTTACGGGTATAATATCCAAATTTTTATATTAATATGTTAAAGCTGTTTGATTGGAGGCACTAATCTCAAAAATAATGGGTTCGGATTGAAAACTGTTTTGTGTTGAAGGTAAACTAGGACGAATAAACACGAAGTACTAAAGAAAAATGTTGAAACAACGAGAGAGCTTAAAAGCTCCTGACAGTATGATGAACCATATTTACATGATTAATATTTTAATTTAACCAAGAGGGTAGAGCAAGCAGGTGATGTTAGTATGATGGTTGTGGATATTTATTTTATCAAAATGGTTTACCAGTTCAAGTTCTAAACACTTTAAAAGATCTTGTATCTCTATAATCTATGTATAATCAAACATTGGAAACCGATTAGTGGAGTATTACAGTATGTATTAACCAGTAAAAATATATGTATGTAATTGTATAAACAGGTTTTGAAATCCAAATTCATACGCTTCAAATTCGCATTTTTAAAGCTAATTTTTTAATAGATATTTTATTAATTCGTTGTTTTAAAATTATGGCAAAAACAATTAAAAAAAGATGCACATATGGAAATACATGTGTGTTGAACATCTTTTTTAATATCATACATTTACATTGAGATTACAGATCCACACAAAAGAACCACGGGTGTTGTTTTGTGTGGATCAGTGATCAGATCAGATCACACATGATATTACACATCCACACATAACATCACACGTCCACATACAAGATCACACATCCACATAGGAGATTACGTGTCTACATGAGATCATAATCAATTAATTGACAATTTTAGGCGTAAAAGTATGAATTTGGAGTGACACCTAATGTAAAATATGTATAAAAGGGAATATTTCTCTCTTCCATTTTATTATTTTCTACTTTACTATTCCTGTAGTTCATCAATTATTAAATTACACAATTATGAATCAAACACACAAAAACTAACAAAAATACCTACAAATATAAAAAAAGAACGAACCTGCGACCCACGTGCTACAGGACCTCGAAGCTGCGCTCAATGTCAAAGCCTCTAGAGCCGCACAAAGTCCAACTTCTGATGTAGCACTGAAATAGAATAATAAAAATACTCGGAAAGGTGGTTTTGGCTTCAATTCTAATTTTGGGGAAATTTTATATGTTCTGAGAGTGGTGTACTATAAAATATTAATAAAGTGTAAAGTGTGTTAATTTCACTTTCACTTCAAATTCAACAAATCCAAGATAAAAAAACAAATTTTGAACATGGATTAATAGATTTTTTAGCATTGTGCACATAGCAGGGTAGGCAGAGGGAGCATGGGAATCTAGTATTAAGACACTCCGGTTCCAAGGTTCCGCGGAATTCTGGAGGCATTAACTGTTGAGTGGAAAAATTCAACACTGCTCTTTGCCTCGTTATCAGGGAGAGAATATGAAAATATTAAATATTCCCCAGATTGGCAATTAAACCGACAACCTTTACGTTTACTGTCTCCTTCATAACCTCCGATCTTACCTCCGTACAGGTTTGGACACATTGCCAGACGCCACGTCCCCAGCACTAAATGACCTGCGGAGCCCTAATTGTGCACAGAGAGCTGCGCACCCTGCTAGGAGCTCCCGACAGGCATCTCCAGATTGGAGGATTGAGGCTGAACCTCGCCTGGAACAGAAAACATTTTAAAAATGTGACTCTGGTGAACTTGCTATTAAATTGGTTCTGTAATTGAAACGATGGTTAGTGTGGCGAACAGAACTCAATATAAATATTGTTATTAATCCATAAAAATAGTTAAAGGAAAAACATTTTTTTTATTGTACGTAACATTTATTCCTATTACAATGTGTTAGTTTATTAAACATTAACATTAATATAAAAGATTAAAACTATATAAATTTCCATTGGCAATACAGTCTTTCAAACATTGAGGCCAATTATCAATAACAGTACATACTCTTTCTTGTGAAAATTCTTTACTGTTTTAGGGACTCCAAATTATCATGGCGCTTAGAACAAACCTTACTCTCTAAAACTGACTATAAATCGTAATCCAGTGGACTAGATCATAACTAGATGACGGCTAGTCTTCAGTTCTGATGAAGTCCGGAACATTCGTTTCTAAACCAACCAAGAAGTGTGTATATAACACTATATTACAATAAAATTTTAAAATGAACATATACAATATACATAAGGATATATAAAATTTAAAAACTTTACAATTAAAATATCATAAAAAGTAAACTTACTTCATATTTTTTCCCTCCGGGTTAGGACTTGCGACCCTCAACGAAGGGTCTGGGCCCTGACCAGCCTGTAAATAAAAAAAAAATTGTGTTCATAATATTTACCGTAAAACCTGGTTAATTGGGATCTCACGGGAGTGTGTACTATTTTAAGAGGGTTTTTATTTATCCAGTTTTCCAATAAGACAGGTGGCAATGGGATCTCTTCGTTAATTATACGGAGTCAGTTATCACGGAGCCGACCGGATGCGCATTGAAGAGATACACAAAAAGACAGGTACTAGCTACCATATCACGGTGAGAATTAAAAGTGCTCAGTTGGTTTGGGCATTACGATAAAATATCTTATCGTAATGCCCAAACTTATGTAAACATGGAATTAAGGTGGTCCTAGTAAGTAGTAGTCGAGTCCCAATATAGAGGTAAGCATCGAAAAAATTCTAGAAGGCAAATGTCATTTAACCATTATTTATTTCAAAGTTATAGTCATTCAATCATAAAGTCCCGGGGCCAGTACTAATATAGATCCCAGGTATTCTTAACCAGGTTTCAAACTGTTCGTACTTATATTTATAGACGATATTCGAAACCAAAATTAGCTCAGTTAAAACAGTTTTGTCTTCAATTTATAATAATAGACTATTAACATTATTAATTTAACTTAAGAAAGTGTAGGTTAACGTTTTTACGAAACAAAACTAGTTTATTTCAAAGATATAGTAAAAATATTACCAACAAGCAGTTGCATATTATAGTATAAAGTATAATGTTAAGACACTACGTTTCCCATTTTTCTCTGGATTCTCCTGTTCAGTAGCGGAACTTATCGCCGTACTTTGTTTTGTTGTCAGAGAGAGAAAATGAAAATATCTAATATTTCATCCACACACACAGGTTACATCAAAACAATTAACACGATTTAATATAGTCTATAGCCTTCCTTAACAAATGGTCTATCAAACGCAAAAATGCAATTTAAACCAATAGTTCCTGAGTTTAGCATAACCAAACAAACTCATCAGCTTTATAATATTACTATACATATAAATACCTTGCATGCCAAAAGCCTCAATATCCTGGCATCAGAAGCTGCTGATGATACACTAAACAGTGATAGCTCAGTGGTAACAGATTCATGGGAGGGGGACCTGGCGACCCCCTTCCAACCCTCTGCGGGGCACATCTCCACTATAAATGACAAAAACGACGTTAATGTTAGAAAAAATAGTAATAAGCTCCTTCTTGTTCAAACAATGATTAATTACATGTTAAGTGGCAGAATTTAATGCCGCAAAACAATAAATGAGTTGTCCAATAATAAGGACAGGACTTGTGACATTTCATAGTATAAAGAAGCAGAGCTTAACACAGTTTTTTGTGTTAAAAGAGTGCCAAAGAAAAGAGTATAATCATATCTTTATTAGGGAACAAACCCATCATTGCTTACACTGTCAGATTGTTATATTATTTACTATTATAAAACGTTTTTTTTAAGAGAGCTAAATCTATAAAAAGATAGATATTATAATAAAACACACAATGATACAACCTTTTAGAAAAAATAATAAAATCTTTTAAGAAAAAATCTTTGACATTATCGTAATACGAAATATAAAATAGGGAGTTGGTTATTTTAAGAATAAAAAAATGTATAAAAAAAATATTGAAAATAGCTACTATTTAAGTAGGCTCTAATCTAACATTGCTAACAAATATTCCTAAAAATTACGGATCTTTATACAATATAAAGCATTGTGCAATGCTTTATATTGTACAGCAGGGTAAGCTAACAGAATTTAGTGTCCAGACACTACACTTCTTTGCTTTCCAGCTCAAATTCCAAACATTGCATGTTGAGTAGTGCTATAAAACATGGTTGTTTGTCTCGCCGAACAATAAAATGAAAGTAATTATTCTACATGAGTGGGAATTGGGTCGTCAACAGTAATATTAACAATCAGATACTCCTAAAGTTGTTCTCTTTCATGGCTTCAACCTGGGGAAACTAGATAGTGTTTAGGCACTCTATTCCTATTATTATTAACTTGAAGGTAAACTTCCGTTTACCCACTAAAAGATATTGTTTACAAACTAAAAGATATTTATTTGTTTTGTTATAAAATGAAGTGAATTAAAGAAGGTATGTAGGGATTAAGTATGACAAGTTTAGTTCATGTATTGCAAATGTGTTTTCCATTCATGTGTTTTTCATTTCCAACTTTCACATGTAGTTAAAATAAATATACTATATATTCTACACTATACTAGCTTCACGCTTTAACCCTAGCGGGGTAGTTAGAGAAAACAGAGCGCCAAACACTACGGTCTCTACATACAGGCCCCCGTAGGTCCTCATGCTTTTTATGTTACCCTTCTCCAGTATCTTTGATACTGTGTTTTTGAAGGTCAACCAAGGTCTAGGCCTACTTCTCTTACCACTCACTTTTCCATCATAAATCTTGTTTGCCATTCTTTCATCACTCATTCGTTCAACCTAAACCAGCTGAACATGGTCTTCTTCATTCTCACCATGACATCCCCGCTAGTACCTGCCATTCTGTGTCCCTAAGCTGACCCAGCATATCCTACGAAAAGGTTGCATTTCCATGGCATTCATCTTTCTTTCATTCTTCTTCTTCTTCTGTGCTTTCTTCATCTTGTTCAAAAACCAGAACCTTTGTCCTATTCGTATTAAAATAAATATAATGCATATAATTGGATTAAGCTCCTAGTTTCAAGTTAAGCTATTCTTTTATCTTTCAAATAAGATTATTTTCCAAGTTGTTACATAATGCTACTTTCTACACAGTTAATTTAAGAAAGATCTGTAGAAAAGAAATAAGTTTACTTAAAATTAACAATAAGTTTATATTAAATTTCAATTTAATAATTTAAAAAATGAGAAAATAAATAGCATATTGAAAAAACAGAATGTTTGTTTATTTTTAGTCCTATAGTTGTATTTAACGCGTAGTAACGCGCGTATAGTTGTAGTATTGTTATATTAACAACAAATACTTTAAACAACGCAAAATCAATTATATAACACAGAATAAATATGTTTTAGTATGAATAATTGTACATTATAACTATACTAATAAAAATATCATTGAGATAAACATAATTCTTAAATATTTTAGTTATTATTAAATCGGTTTACAATTATGAAAACAATATATTGAAGACGGATTTTTTTTTCATATTACCATAGAATAAGTAACAAATATAAATTAATTAAAATCAAAACGTCTTATAATTCACATAAAACAATACAAGCATACATTTTTAATTCCATTCTATAATATAAATAAAGAAATGCAAACTACAAAAGGCTACTACTATATTAAGCATGGACCGGGACAACAATAATAAACATTACCGCTTATGTTGGGATCCACGACGAATAACTTAAATTACAGCCAATTCAATAATAAATCTCGAATAAATCAAGATAATTACGTAACAAACTTGAATTTAAAATCTATTTCAGTATAATATTTGAAAAATATAATAAAATTTCCAAAATTTTTTGCGTCGATTCTAAGATGTCAAAGTGATGCGTTTGGTAATATTATGTGCAATATCGCGCAGTATTTTTTTTTAACTGTCGTTCAGTAATTTTATTAATATATCATTTAAAATATTTTAAATAAATTATTTTAATGATTTCAAATATTTCAGTATTTATTTATTAATTATTGAATTTACTTTGTTATTTTTTATTATTTATATATGACTCACGGTGCCCATTGCCATCTGTTGAACAAATGAGGAAATGAAATCTTTTCACAATAGGTGTCTCTATGTATCTTTTCAAGTGAAATTATATTTTAGAACAATCTTTATTTAATTTTATGTACTAATCAATAACATTTAAGATCTGATGGATATTCATGATTCATAGTTCTTATGTTGCATTTATTAATTTTGAATATAAAAATGTGTCTTATTAAATTACTGTTTTTTCAGCTCCATGTAGTATCCCGCACAGAGCAGGGTAGGCAGAGGGACACCTGGGGAACTCTCCATCTTCCCGCCAATTATTTTAGGCATTGTATGTTGAGTGGCGGAACTCAACGCCGCGCTTTACCTCGTTTTCGCGCTTTACCAGAGCGAGGAAATTAAAACGTTGAATATTTCATTTCTTTGATTGGGAATCGAACCCACAGCTTGTTGCAGTCGCACGCTTTTGCCCTTACCCCAAGACTGGCCTCAAATTATATTAATATAATTTGAATAAAATATTATTAATTATGAAACAATTTACTTCCAATTAGTTAAAATCAACATACCTAAGATCATTTTATGACTATAAATTATAAATTGTAATAATCATTACTTGTTTTATATTGAGGAGAACATAAAAAGACGCTTACTCTAAAAATATACATCTATATACAAAAAAAAGTATATAAAATAGTATGTAGATGTGTAGTACTTAATATTATAAATCTGAAGAGTGTGTATGGATGAACGCGCTAATCTCAGGAACTACCGGCATGAATAACCAAGTTCTTTTTGTGTTATATAATCCATATATCGAAGAAGGCTATATTAGATATACTCATACACAACTCTTTATTATTTGCATTTGACCAAGGGGCCAAGGTGAAGCCACAAGTAAAAACTAGTTTAAAATAAAATGGCGGTATAATGTAGTTTGGTAAAGTATTAAATAGTAGACATAAATATTATTATACTTATTGATTCCATTTGAATCGCTACAAGCTATCCGCTTCGCATCATGTTTATCAAGGTATTGCTTGGTTGTGTTCGATTTACATGGTTATATTAAAATTATTATATTAATTATAATATAATGCAGCTTTTTTCTATTAGTTTCACGCTGTATCCCGCATATATCTGGATAGACAGAGGGAATCCATTGTTAAGACACTCCGTTCGACACAGATCGCCCAATTTTCGGCACATTGCGTGTTGAGTAGCGGAACTCTACTCCGCGCGCGATGGCTTGTTATCAAAGTGAGGAAATGAAATAATTCATTCCTCCAAGTGAGAATTGACTCAACAACCGTCTCGTCACAATATTCATATAGCTTATACATTAGAACAGCACATAGGCTACATTTTTTCTCTAATATAACAAAACGTTTAAGCGGGCGAAGCTGGACTTCGTTCGCTAGTATAAATAACACGATAAAACAAAATTACTATTAATATTCTATGAAAAATTATAACTTAAAATCATGGGTAAAAATATACTAAATTATATATTTATTTATTTTTTGGTTGTTTACACTTTAAATTTTAATAATCAGGATGAATAAAGCAACCTTGTTGATAAATTATTAAATAAATGTATATTTAAAAAAACATTTTTTTTTAATATTATGGTTTTTTTTTTCATAATAACGTCTTATAAATCGATGAACCAGAGCTGAGTGTGCAAGCGAGAGGGCGGAACCAAGCGATAGAGAGGCACGATCGGCCTAAGCGTTTGGCTTTTGAGTTGTGACGCATCTATCCATTTATTTTTATCTGTAAATAAATAGCACATTGTTACTTGCATGATTTAACTAAAAAATAATTGAATTGACGAGTACATTAAATGTTAATTTATCGAAAATCACTTTCAATTAACTCCTTCTTTGTATTATACAAAATTCTTTGTATGATCATTAAGTGACAATCATCCCCATTATTAATCAAAATATGCAACTTTTCATTAATATTATATCCATATTTTCATTAATCTTTTCATTAATCTTTTCATTAATATTATATATTATCATATGATGTTATCATCCGTTAAGTGACTTTGCAGACAATCAGTTTATTTTTAGTTGCATACTGTTTGAAGTAAGCTTTAGTAGCTACTTAAGAAGGAAGGAAATGAAAACAATTTATTCTGCTGATTTGGAGTATGTCACGACGGTCTTATACAAATTTTTATATAAAAGTTAATCATCTTCTATATAAAAATAGTATTAATACAAATATTATTATTTTCCATGTAAGACAACCTCAAAACAGTACTTCATATATAACTATAACGAATCTACAGCTTTGTTGTGTGTACTGTGTTTTATATTCGCAGCAGTTTGAGTTTAAATTGTGGATGTTTCTCAATATTTCTGGTTTTTATAATAAACATAAATATATATTTTATGAAAATTATGTGTTCCTTGTAAACTAAATAAATAAATAAATTGTGTGTGATAAATTAAAATAGAATATTACTGATAATCTAAGAAACTATTTTTGTATAGATATATTTATTAATATTAACATATTTGTAAGTACCTGTATATTACAAACTTTTGGACGTCGTAGTGGTTGTGGGTTTGGGTTGTTGGTTCAGGATATGCATATTTTCATGCTCTGGTTACAAAGCAAAGAGCGGAGCTGAGTTCCGCCATTCAACACACATACAGCTACCTCTGCCTACCCTGTTATATGACAGATACAGCGTGAAGCTAAAAATATAATGACAACGTCTCATCTAACAAAGCTAATAAGTCCTATAACTTAACGATATGCTATCAAATATTATTATTATTATTATTATTCCCAGACACTTCAACATACGTCAAATCTCCTACCATTCCAGCAACACTAGAGTAATACACACGAAATGCGGCCAAGCCATACATACATGGATAGATAAACACACATACATATATACAAATCTATATATGTACATATGTATGTATGTTTGGTTAATATAACGATATCGCAGGACGAATAACTGAATTTTGGTATTTATACACTATTTTGATTGATGCCTTAGTATCGCAGCGTAAGTGTCCGACTGTCGGCGCGACGGTTGTGGGATCAATATCATATAACAAGATTTTTAATATAAAACTATGAAAATGAGTGCAGTGTGGAGAATTGAATGTTGTTCCCTCTTACCACCGTGCTATTCGAGCAAAAGCGTGAAAAATATAAACTGCACAATGCAAAAGTGGAAATGGAAATAGGTTATAAATGTTTTTTAATTTTTGCATAACATAGTGTAGGTTTTTTTCTATACTAAACTTGCAAGAAGTACATAAACATAGAAATTTTGTAATTTACAGTACATTAGGTTACAATGGGCAATTTGCACCAAATACCTTTACCCTTTTACATATTTTTTTAGCTTCACACTGTTTCCTCTGTATAGTCAGGTAGGTAGAGAAAATTTAGTGACAAGACTTCTTTCTCCGAAATGACATTGCAAGTGGATTTCCGATATGTGTCATGTCTTACCATAGCGGCAAAATGAAATTAATTCATTCCCCTGAGTGGAAATTGAACCTAAAACATCCAGACGGTATTCTGAAGCGATACAGTGGCGATATATCAAGTATTGCTTAATAATTGAAACGTAAAGTAGAAATGTTGCTTTACCACTCCCTGCATTTAAAACCAGCGTTAAATAGTGACTTTTGTGCCTGTGTTTCGCATTAGGTAATGGTGGGCTTCGGCGCCAATTCCCAACCCTTTCCTGAAATATGGTAGCGTTACTTAAGGGAGTTTTCCCCCAGGACTATACCAGCACCTCTCTCTCGGACAATCGTGTCCTTGTCGCTCGCTTGTACAGGTCCCACAGTGGTAACGCAGAAACGGATTGACTCATGGACCACATGTAATCGGCTATTGACGATATGCTGTCACAGATCCCCTCCGCCGAGGTCGTGATACTTGACGATGTTAACACTCACAATGCTAATTGGCTTGGACCATGCACCATCGACCACGCGGGGAGAGCTGCATTCGACCTTGTTATCACAAATGGATTGTCCGAATTGGGTAATACGCCTACGCGACTCCCATAAGTCGACAACCACAACGCCTCCTTATTAGGCCTTCTACTAACCTCAGACACACAGAGCAATATCGAGTTTTCGTTGATGTCCCTTTGGGGTCTTCTGGCCACTGCCTGGTACGGAGTGTTGTGATGACTAGTAACTCGTCGCATTTAGCACTACAAGACAGGAGATTGAGATAGGATGCTTACATTTTAATCATCGTATCCCACGAGCTGGTTTGCTTCTCTTTTGATGGTCCTAGTGCCTGTGTCGCAGCTGCCGACGTGGATCTGCAGGGCATGAAACTTTACATTCGTAGTTCAGTAGTGCCAATCGGTGGCAAGTCACAGTTTAGGTTTGACACATCTTAAACACTTGCTATTTTTACCAAGCGCGAGGCATATCAAAACTGGGGCGAAGCCTTGGTCACCAAGGATCCAAAGGTGAAAGCCTCAAAAAGGAGGTACAACCGAGCGTCTAGGTATTTTAAGTGGCAAATTGCCTGAATAAAGTCCGAGCACATTGCCAAAATCGACAAGAAGCTTGAGAGCTACTCCCTACTCCGTTCACATGCGCCTGAATTGACACCGGTACTAACGCTTCTGTTTCAGCACTTACTCAGTCCAGTCAGCATAGTCCCAGATTCGTAGAAGAGCGCTCTTATCCATCCGATCTCAAAGAAAGACTATGGTTCCGATCCATCTAACTACAGGCGTTTTGCTTTTGCCTCCTTGTTCTCAAAAGTCATGGATAACATTATCAATAGCCAGCTCTTGTTTATTTGGATGATCAACTATTGTTCAATAACCGTCACTATGTTTTCTAGTCTATCTAACCCACCGCTGGGTTATGGCTAATAAATGCAAGGGAAAGGGTCTGGCAATTAGTCTGGACATGGTGAAGGCCTTCAATCGAGTGTATCCCAGGGCGCTCCTTACAAAAGTTCCAGCTTATGGGCTTCCCGAGAATTTATACAAAGCTCAATGTGCGCAGTGTCAAGGTCACTGTCGACGGTTTTTGCTCCGTTGCCAATGCCAATGGACTTTGTAGTGGACCACGAATGTTCTTACTAATTATGACGTTGACAATTTATTTTAATAGTTTGTATGTTTTCGACGTCATTTCTTAACCAACTAGAATATCTCCACACATATAAATTAAAAAATTTGTGTCTGTCTGTGATTTCTAATTTAGCTGCTTTTTTTCAAGTACAAATACTGATAGTACACGACTATAAAAAAAACGAACAATTTTAAAATGTTGTCTGTCTGTCTTTCTGTATGTCTTTGTTTGTCCCGGCTAATCCCTGGAACACCTGTACCAATTTTGGTAGAACTTTCATGGGAATATATAGAAAATTGTGAAACTTTATATTTCAGATTTCCTTAGGGTGAAGTATTTAATTGGGAAACTGAATTTTCCATTTTCCATTCAAACAAAGTTGCAAGCGATGAATAGTTATTTATGAAGTAGGTACTTATAGATGTTAAACAGTTTATTTTTAACTTTGTGTTGAAATACAAACGGAAATGATCCAAAAAATGTGTGAAGTAGTCTAAAAATGTGTTTTTCAAGGACGCTTATTTGACTTTGCGTAATAGAAGTTTACTTTATATCAAGCGGCGTTAAGTTACGCCACACAATACATAATATCCCTAAGATGAGTAGTGAGAATGTAATGACTTAGAGTAGGTTCCAGATTCGATATCTACACGAGGGAATAAATTGTTTTTATTTCCCTGCATTAGTAAGACGGCACAGCGTTACGCAACTTAACACCCAGTGTTTAGAGTTCGATCGAAAGGTTGGAAACGGAGTGCCTTAACACTAAGTTCTCTAAAGATAAGCTTTAAAAATTACATATATTTAAGAAATATAGTAAGCTTGAATTTGAATCTACACTCGTCAAGTTTCTCTCAACGTAATCGTTAAACAAACATTTTTTTTTTAAATATTATTATTCCATATAATATGTATATAAATGTACCAAACCTTCATAGGATTTTAAAATTAAAAGCGTATCTGTGTGTGCATTCGCTATGTAGATGTATATACAATGTATAAATATGAATGTGTGCGTAAGAAAGATATGGATAGTGCTGCGTTAAAACTTTTGGCACGAATTATAATATTTTTTATTTAGAACAAGAATTTAAGATTTTTATAATATCTCTAGAATATTTCAATTATTTTCATTTATATTACATAGTAGCAGCCCATTCGCGGCTTCACCAGCAGACCACCTATAATTATTTTATTGTGCTGCATCACGAAAGTTTTATTTTCATAAATTAATTATTTTATTTTCATTAATTTTATTTTCATATAGAGTGCGGGTACTACGTGGCTGCATGCAAGGATGCCATCGACGGCAAGGGCGCCCCCTGCGGAACTCGAGCCTAGACTTACACCCGTAAACAAAGTGTTGAATTATTTTATTTTACATTTTCTCGAAAAGTAATGGAATAATTTTTGCTTAAGTAAAGTTAAGTAAGTTTCAATATCTTCGTCAAATATCACAGCTTTCATACAAAACAAAAATGTAAATCGACCAGTATCCGACTAGTTCCGATAGATATCTTATCAGATATCTTAGCGTTATTTATGAAGTACTAGCGAACCAAACGTGGCTTCGCTCGCTCCCACTTATTGCTGTATTAAAACCAAATTATTCAAAATGTTTACATAAATTGTCGCCCCTATGTGCTCTGCTGATGTATAAGCTATATTTCCGTAAAATTTCATTTTAATCTGTTCAGTATTTTTTGCGTAAAAGCGAAACAAACATCCATCTGTAATAGTAGTAGGCTTTTTAATATTTTAAATTGTTATACTTTTAAAATCTTAAAAAAATATATAGATTTCTTATCCTTGCCATTCTCGTCGGTATCTGTACTTGATTGTGGCGTGTCGGCGAACGGAATGCAAACTACACTGTAGGGTTCACACTTTGACCGAAAATATATTAAATATTTTTTATATTTGAAAAATCAATAATTTAACGCCTTATTGGCATTTGTTGTGGACTTAATTTCCACTCGGAGGAATAATTATATTTCTTTTTTTACCTCGCTCCGGTAATACCGCAACTCAACACATAGTTCAAAGAGTAAATTAAGTAAGATATAATTTTTACAATAAATTTTCTATATCTAGATTCAAATTAAAGCTGAAAAGTTAATAAATATATTATATTAAATGCGTTATAGAAGTTGTCGTTAGCGCCACTATTTTTAATATACGAATAATGTAATGTAATGTACAAATCTAAATTTAGGTATTGACAATATTTATTAAAATAATTCATAATATAAACATGTTTAGCATAATGTTTTTAGTATATTTAATAACAGGGAATGCGATACATTGTGTGTTGCGCGGCGCTTAACGCGTCATAGTGTCTACCAGTGTCGGGAAATTAAAATAATTCAATTATAATGATTCAGCCTTAAGAATCGAACCCACAACCGTCGCATTTATAGTGAAGTTTTAGTTTTGTTTTAAATATTATTTTATATAATATTTACATTGTGACATAGCCCTATATAACGCATACATAGACAAGACGAGTGTGTGAGAAACGAATTAGGGTCGGTTCTATTTAGTTAATAGACAAAGTTGGGTAAGTCCAGAATTTATTATTTTTGTTATTTGTTTTTTGTGGGTTCGATTCCAATTCGTAGAGATTAGTTATTTTCTCGTTCTAGTAACGAGACAAGTCGTGGCGTTGAGTTGCGTTACGAAATACGCAATGTTACGAGAATTGAGCGGACTTTAACACTAGGTTGCTTCTACCTACGATGCTATATGTAGAATAAAACGTAAATCTGAATAAAAGGATTTTTCTTTTTTCAAATATTATACGGCAACAACAAAAAAAAACACTTAATATATTTTGCATAAGAATAAGAGGTTATTCAAAGTTATGTTCATTATTTCTAATGGAGTAGCAATCTTCATACAAAAATTCTAACATTAAAACAATATTACTGGTGTACTAAAACTGCATTGTGAAATTTGAATGTTTTGCTTAATTGGTTCAAAATTTTAAATATGTTATCCAAAATAGAGCAGTTCATATTTAAAATATCTATACTGAATCTTAATAAAGCGCAGTGAAACCGCGTCTGACTATAAACGCGACTGTTGAAGGTTCTATTACCAGATGAGGGAATGCATTAATTTCATTTAAGCGCTATGGTGGAAAGGTAAAACCAAAAGATTGGCGTTGAGTTCCGCGACTCAACACGTAAAGTTTCTCGAAATTGGACGGTGCGTGGGAAACGGAACTAACGGTCTTAACACTAGGTTACCTCCGATTAACCTGCTATACCCAGGATACAGCGCGTAGCTAAAACAAACCCTTAATAAAATAAAAAAAAAATTAAAAAATTAAATCAATTAAATTAAATTAATTTTATTGTAAATTAAGAAATAATTCAATTAATTAATTGCTTTTCTTAAATTTATTAAAAGTAGAATTTGTGTTATTGCCCGTTTGCGGAAAGGTTATTTTATAACAAAATATTTGTATTTTACTCCTTAAGCGAGATTTTTTTTCAATTTAGTTTATGGCTAGTCGTCGCCTGCGATATAATAATAAAATAGGCAATCCTGTATCTTCCCGTTGCCGTAGGTATTTCTAGAAATCTTCTCTTAGTGCTCGAGTGCTTCTAGAATAGGAGAACTACGGGAGCCCCTAACCGACAGACTTGCCAAACTTCAACTTTCTTAATCCAACTGTTAGTCAGTCATTCTGTAAAGGAAGAGTTTCATATATGTATTAACAATATTTCTATGTACTAGCGGTATCGACACCCATCAAACAAGCGCTGAGTCGTTTACAACCTGTCCCGCAGGAGGCACCCTTGTCGCCGTCGACATCCTCCAAAGCAGCTACGTAGTGCTTCCAAATTCTTTAAGCATAGAGTTGCAAGCACCCGGTGTAACTGTAAGTCAGTAGGGCTATTATTTATTATTTATGTTGTTAGCATCTCTGTAGAGAGATTTTTACAATTTTTTACAAATAAGTTCAAACAAACGTATAAGAATTTCGACGTAGTTTGATGAGAACGTATAGCTTAGTGGTCAGAGCGCCTGGTTGGTTTCCAGGAGCCGCGGGTTCGAATCCCGCTACGTTCAAACTTTAATACGTTTTCAAAACAAGTATAATTCTGTTTATTGTAATTGTTGCTTCATTTTATATTTGAAAGTAAACGATTGTTAAATTGTTAATTATTTATATTTCTAATTGGATATTTCAGGGTAGTTTCGATTTAAATTAACCTCAGCCCATCTAATATTGATTATTTAATTTTACCGCTTCTAATTTCTAACAATATAAACAGATAGAAATATCTTTTAGTATATGAGAGAAATTATGTCAGTAATTTAGAATAATTTTTAGAGGCCAGTCCAGACGTAGGGGCTAGGGGTAAGTTTGTGAGTGTAAAAGCGATTGGTTGTGGGTTCGATCCCCATTTAGGCGCACTTAGAGGCTCGAGGAAACATAGGCGTAAGTAATACAAAAGATATACATTGAAACATTATATAGAGTTGTCACTTAAAGAGTAACTGACAGACAACCAACAAACTAAGCTGCTGGACGTAGAGTTCTGAAACTATTATGTAGATAGGCTAAGAAGTTTTGATTGATATGAATGTATTTCTCAAAATTTCTACAAAAACAAAGTTGCGGGCTATAAGACTAGTATACAACTTTTTCAGCTTCATGTTAAATCCTCCATGAAGCAGGTAGGCACAAGCAGTCTAGTGCGACACTCCGCTCTCCACTTTCTGTCGAATTTTAGCGGCATTGCGTGTTGAGTGGTGCATCTCAACACCGCGCTTTGCTTCGACACAAGAGCGAAGAAATTAAAATATTAAATATTTATTTTTCTCGCCTTGTAATCGAACCCACAACTTATAGTGTTTACAGTCAGTACAGTACAGTAACACGCTTGTGCCCCTGCGCCACTACTGGCCTCACTAGTGTCACCGAGGGTTCCGTACAAAAATTAGAGGCCGTGAACTTTGCCTTTGCCTAGAAGCCTTTGCTTAGAAAGAGCCCTTTCATCTGATACCTCACTAGAACTAGCGGCCTTAATACCAAAATTTTGTCTCCCTTTTAAAGCTATTTATTTTTTAGGATTTAACCACAAATGTGTAGTTTCTGATTTTTTCCTGAACTAGTACAACCTGTTGATGCTAGCTGCCAAATTTCTTAATTCTAGGTCAACCGGAAGTACCCTATGAATTTTGGTCCCCTTGATAGTGCCGAAATACGCGTTTTATGCGATAAAGACGGCCATATCTTTTTAAAAATTAAATATAGAATTTTTTTTTCAGGAAATTATGGGGCTACAGATCTGAATATATTTGGTTGGAATTTCAACTCGATAACTCCAAGCGGGGAATGCTCTTGACAGACAGACAGACGGACGGACAACAAAGTGATCTTATAAGGGTTTCCTTTTTCCTTAAAAGGTACGGAACCCTAAAAATAATATGAAAAACAATACACACATATAACACACAGAATCAAGAGTTAAGACACTTTCGTTCCTTTATAATAATAATAATAATAACTTTATTTAAGCACTTACATAGTATACAATAATTGGTTGAGCTACTGTCTTCTTAGATGGGTTACAAAATAGCCATTTATAACTAAATTGAGTGTGCGACACAAAATAAAGATAATAAATCATTTTTAAGTTAGTATAAAGATGAACAGTATGTATACGTGGATATATATAAATAGAATAATAATTACTATCGATCAGTTCCAAGGCTGAATGTGTAGTTATGTAACCTTATCTTCTACGTTACAGTCAAATTTAAAAGTTTTTTAAAACTCAATAAACATAACAAATTTTGTACCCATCAGACAAAGTTTAGCGTTGAGTTACGTTAGAATTGTGCGGTTCATTGTAAACGGAGTGTCTTAACACTAGGTTCACTCTGTCTTCTCTGGGCAAGGGATTGCCCGCGAACTTTCCAAGTGTCTAACATTGCGTGTTGAAGTAAAATTTCAAACTTGATATATGTAGGAGTCTACATATATTATCCTCGTGTTTTACTGTAACATACAAACTATTTTTGCCTCGCGTCTGCACCTGTCCGTTCGTTACTTTGTATTTGGTAAATAGTAAACATCTAAAAACATACATTATAAACACAAGCTGATTCCCTCGATTTTGTCTTTACAGGGTGAATAATATAAGAAAAAACACTATAAATATTCTACAAACATTAACGAACGCTAATGTATTCACTCAGGGAATTAAACCCGCTATCTTTTTTTTCATCTTCACTCTGTATCCCGCACACAGCAGAGTAGGCAGAGGTAACCTAGTGTTAAGACACTCAGCACCAACACAATAATAAATACAACCTCCCAGCTCAGTGCCCGTGTCATTTTCGAGATACTGCGAGTGTATTGTTTATATATGTAGGAGTTTAACGCCGCACTAACTAACTACAATCAAAGCAAAGAAATGTAAATAATTCATTCCCTTGAGAACCTATTTTAGCTATTATCTATATATAAAGCTAGCGGCCCATTCGCGGCTTCGCTCGCAAACCACGTAGGTATAATTGTTTTACTATCCAGCATTTTTCACAAATAACAGAATCATTATAAATTATATTTTTAATATAATTTATACATTCATTAATTTTGAGAAACTGCAAGGACTAACATGGCTGCTTGTGAGGACGAAATCGGCGACAAGGGCGCCCCCCGTTGGACTCGTGTCTATACTTGCGGCCGTAAACGGAGCGTTGAATTATTTAAAATTTATATTTTCTCAAAAAGTATACGTTCAAATTACATGCTATAAAAGACAAAGCATTTCATCATGAAAAATCATTGTTGATAAGATAATTTTCGCTCAAAATTTCAATATCTTTATCAAATATAAAATGTTGAAATAACACCTTTCAATTTTCAATTATTTTTTTGTCACAAAATATCTTATTGTGAATTATTTATAAGAGATAAATATATCGTATCGCGAACTTTCTTTTAGAACTAATAAAATAGAACACTTCTTCCATACAATGTACTGACGTATATTTTACTATATTTGCAGCGCACGCGCTTAAAGCTCGATGGCGTTCATTATTATTGTTATTTTGTTATTTAAGGCTAACTTATTAGTTAATTATAGCCATTATATTATAGCCTATAGCACTTCTGAAAAACGTAGCTTTCAAACAAATCCAAAAATAAGTAAATCGGACCAGAAGATCCAGAGATCTTGGCGTTTAAACCAACAAACAAACTCTTCCACTTTATTATATTAGTAAAGATAAAAGCCAAAAAATATCTTTATTTAATTTCCTTGATGATGAAATGTGTTTTCAATAGTATAGATAAACATTAAATAAAAAAGTAGCAGGCAATGTAACACAGGACCAAACTTTACACCACATCAAGAAAAGAAGCAGAAGAAGAACTGTTTTTTGAATTAATTATAAACAGCAAATAATTAAATAAAAAATAACAATAGTTCGGAAATGTATGAAAATTTATAAAACTTAATTAAAATTGTTACTTTTGCTCAACCTTCACAGATAACCATTGCGGACTTTTTTAAACATTATTTAAAGAACAATATTTTTGTAAAACATTGTTTTTATGTATCTCATAAGGTTGAGTCGGCGCACGCCATGTATACGTTAAGCAAGCTCATTTCGGGTGACGTTTCCTTAAAACAACAAGCAAACTTTGCAAACCATTGCTTAGCAACGGTCGGTTGTTATTAACATGGCAGAATAAATTGCATGTCAAATTAGAAAGTATTTTAATATATTAGTATATAATGTATTGTTTTATAGCCTATAGCACTTCTAAAGGATGCAGCTTTCATACGAAACAAAAACAAAGTAAATCGGACCAGTAGATCCAGAGATCTTAGCATTTAAGCAAACAAACAAACAAACTCTTCCGCTTTATTGTATTAGTATAGATACAACATTTGTGAGATAGTTTAGTTTATAAGTTTTTAACGTATGTTTTAAGTTTCAAGGTAAACTTGTTAAACTGTTTAAAATACTTATATTTTCATGGTAAATTAGCATTTTTAATTACATTTTTTTTGGAACATTTTTCTTTAGTCGTTATGCAGTAATTAATATTTGGAGTTAATCACGAATGGCATTGGATTCTTATTGTTGTGTGGTGTAGTCCATTTATCAAGGAAGGCTAATAATATCATCATATAACATACAACACAATGTAAATGTCTTGATTTGATCCTATGTAAGAAAAGCTAATTTCTATTATAAATGTTAAATAAAATATAGAGGACACAAACTGTGACTGAAAACACGATTGGTTGTGGGTTCGATCCCCACTAGAGGAGATGAAATATTCATTTAAATTTATATTTCCATTTCCGTAGAACCCGCCACTCAACACGCATTGCCTCCAAAATTCGGCGGTAAGTGTCGAACGGAGTGTCTTAACACTAGGATTTCTGTGCCTACCCTGCTGTGTGCGGGATACGGTGTGAAAGTGATTTAATTTTAAATTAAACATAAAATATTAATACTTTCACATTGTCTTATTTGACATATTAAGCAAATATTGTTGTCTCTCTCTTGCAATTTACAAACTTGCTCCAGTTTATATGTATACGAAATGTGAGAAAGAAATAGATAGCACTTCTACGTAGTTTACAATTTTTTTTATTGATCTGTACTAGTAGTTGTGACGTCATAAATTGCTAATACATATATATATTATTTAGATTGATTCTATTATTTTTTATTGTTAATATACTTCTTGTTTGTAATAAAATAATCATAGGAAGCCGTCGTGACACAGTGGCATTGCGTATAACTGTAAAGCATTGATTTTGGATTCGAATTCCACTCGGGAGAGTGAACTATTTTCACTGTCGATATGAATGCTCTAGTTACAAAGGGCAACGTTAAGGAATTCTGGAAGCATAACGTGTTGAGTAACGGAACCTAACGCCGCGTTTCTGTTCTTGTCCTGCCAGAGCGGAGAAATAACATAATTCCTCTGAACGTTAATCGAACCTATGACCACCTAACGTTGCGTCTAATATTTTACAGCAATTATAAAACAATATAAATAATAATAAAAAATAATAACTATTAAAAATTATCGCATTAAGTTATTTGTGTGTGCTATATATACATATGTATGTATACACACACACTTGTTTGGAGGTAGAGGTTTTGTTGATACGGTGTGTAGGGTTGATTCTGTGTGTGGTAATTTATGTGTATGTATGTTTGTTTATTTCAATATATATAATACGGAGTTTAACGCAGGTTTATTTACAAGCTAATATAGGTAAAAAATAACTTTAATGAATTTCTTGTACGTTGAAGAAAATATAAAAATAATTAAACGTATTATTAGAGAACGTTCAAAATGCACTGGCTGCTGATTGTGGCTATGTAAATCTTTAAACGCCTAGAAAAACTTAGATTTGCATAGGTTAGATATGAACTAGGAACTATATTAGAATAACTGTTTTGTTACGATAGGTGGCATACGATATTGTGTTCACTGATTGTTACAATGAATACGTATTAAGCACACTAAAATAGTATATTTTAGTATATTTATTAATAGTTTATATTATTATGATAAATAGATACCTACCTTATATCTGATATATACATTGTACATAACTATTATTATAATTTTACTACCTTTACAAATTAAGTAAACAAATATGAATAGATTGCATAATACTAAATAATGTGTTTGTATAAGTTTTAATTTACACTTTTAATATAAAAGAAATCAAAAGTCACTGTAAAAGTTTTTTTTACAATTTGAACATTTTTATCGAGAGATCTATATAGAAGAAAGAAATAATGATCACATTAAGGAAAAAAATGTATTTAAGGCAACTATTATATGTAAAATTATATTCAAGAATAGAATATTTAGTACATTGTATTTATTGAACAACCCGGTGTATAAATAAATATTAAATTTTCTTTTTAATTAAAACATTATTTACAAAACAATTGTAAAAAAGTCGCTTTTTTAACGTGCTGTACTTTACTAGTAAAGGCCTCTTTTTTTTGCAATATTGACGAGGTTGTAAAAATAAAATAAATAAAAGTATAAAATAAAAGTTCGTCATGTTCCTTGCTTTGAATCTGATTTTTTTTATTATGCACTGTATTTTATTAACCAAGACCTTTTTATTTGATGACGTGAAAGCTATTTTAAAAGAATACAAAATCTTTTGTAGCGGTTGCCATCTTGGTATTGTAATACTATAAAATGTATATTATTGTAATATTACTATAACTAAAGGTATATTCCAAATTTCTGGTCAATCGGTCAACAGGAAGGGGGAAAATTTCAATTACTATATCTCACCCAATACGAAGTCAATCTAAATAAAACCGTTTAAAAAAGCGAATACGTACATTACATTATCATAGCCTTTTGCATATACGAAATAGTTAATTATAATCTAATTTATTTAAATTTGTCAATTTTAATAAATTAATAAAGTTGGGAATTCCTTAAATTTTTACAATTAAAAATTGTACCTGTGACTATCATACATAAAGCAAAATTAAATTCACAACCACTATTATAAATGTTTCTATGACATATCACAACCCTGACGCACACAAACACATAACGGATATATGAAACCGAATGCTTGTCAAACTAAATGGATACGGTCGTTAGGGATGTGGGGATACGATCAAATTATTATATTGTTAATATTAAAAACAATTTTTGTAATTAAAAAAAATAATACAATATATAAAAACAATAGGTTGTAAGCAACGGTTGTATGAAAAGAGCTGAAGATCGAAGAGGAGAGCTTCAGAGCGTAGCTATATTCGGCTGTCATGAACAATTTTTTTTCTTTTTATAGAAATAGCAAGGAAAAAACGTTTGGTTCACCTGAAAATAAATGAACACCGCCGTTTACGATACCCTGTTACACCAGAGGAGTTACAAGTGCATTGTCTCCCTTTAAGATTAAGATAGATACTATTTTCGAATTTAGTTAGTTTAGTTTTATAGAAGGACTCTACTAACTCTGATTTATGCTGGTGATACGTGAATCTGCTAGTAATATTAATGCGTATTTATTATAAATATATTTTATTATATTTTGTTTTTGATATAAAAATGTTAACTTAATTACAGTTCGTGTAAATTTCTTGAGCATTAAACTAATATTTAATAAATTATTTAATAATTATTTTATAATTTTATTTTAAATTGGTATCTTTGTTTAAAACAAAAAATAATAACTAACAAAAGGCCAAAAATGTCAAAAAATATATAAAAAGAAAAGACAATCTACGATATTTTACATCGTAGTGTTACTTCACTATTTGTTAGGGAGAGCGCGAGGTATGCTCGTATTATTATTAGCAGAGTTAACTCGTGTATACACTGTTGAGTTGACTATTTATTTATTATTTTATTTTTGTTTTTTTTAAATGAAATTTTAATAAAATGTTTGCATTTGGAGTATATTGTCTAATTTACTTACTCCGGTAACAAGATAAGGCGCGGCGCTTAGCTCCACCATTCAACATGCAATGTCTTACGCGTACGTGATTGTAAAAGAATTATAAATTATTAAACAAAATACAGCGATATCTATCTATTACATAATCTACAAAAGTTAATGATTTCTTTTTTTAGAAAACGCAAATATTTGAACGTGTCATAATAATATGATGTCTATATTCTTATACAATTTCTTAAATGTGGTGTGGTTTATATGATAAGATCTGTTTTGTTTCATGACTTTATAAATTAGACTTTATTTAAAAAATAAACAAATGTAACTTTTATATAAAATTACATTAAAAAATTTTACATATTTAAATATAAATAAAGTTATTATATTGAGATTCTTCTCACGATGCACATAGTGTAACCCCGCCTTAATGTATTCAAGGACCGTGTACAGAGTAGTTGTAAATAGAGGTAGATTATTATTATTATTATTACTAAATAATTTATTTATATTTGTTTAAAACATTTAACAAACAAATATATGTGATTTGCTTGTTATTTTGTACTTAAGAAATTATATTATCATGGGTTACTTTTACTAATATATTTTATACATATAGCAGTGTATACTCAAGAATGTCGTATATGAGGAAGCACTGTAGTAAGTGCTCAGTAAGCACAATAGAAAAAAAATAATCTGTCTTCCTTTCTTTCTCTGCTTTACGTAATATTGGCAGAGGGAAACTAGTCTTAAGACATTCCGTTCCGACCGGCCGGAGTATTGAGTGACAAAACATATAATACAGAAAATGAAAAAAAAATAATTCCCGTGAGTGGGAATCGAACCAAGAACCGTCGCTTTTACAGTGCAGCAGTGCCGCTGCGACACACTACCTCTAGTAATATTTATCATTAATAATTACATTGTTTTGTTATTAATATCTACATGTTATGACGTAATTGTAAATTACGCGCTTAAGAATTTAATGTTATTTACATTCCGCAATGCAAAAACAAAATGGATACTAGAGACAGATAATAGACCAGAGAGATATGAATCTAGTGAATTAAGCCGAGAATAAAATATATGGTTGTGGGTTCGACGCTGTCTGGAGGGAATGTTTGTACTAACACTAACTTTTACCTACAACTTCGACCTATAGCTTCCTCGATAAATGAACTATGCAATAATGCAACACTCAAATATTTTTTCAATTAAGATCAGTTGTTCTTGAGATTAGCTTCTTTAACCAAACAAAGTCTTTATAATTCTTTTTATAAAGTATTTAAAAATATATCCAAATTACAAAGTTTGTAAAAAAAGTCATGTTTTAAAAAAAAAACGGATTGTACTTACGTCACAGAGTAGTGTACTATGATATGCTTCACAATTGCTGCGAATTTAAATGTAATTTGACAATATATATAAAGTATTGGTTCGCTCAACACGCGATGTCTCGAACTTTAAAAAAATACTGTAATTATTTTATAAAAAAAGAAAACTTTACGAAGAATCGACTTGAAGATCTAAAAAGCATAAAATAACTTAACGAAGAATTTAGAAAATTTATCTTTTTTACGTTTTAATAAGTAATCGGTGTATATACAAAGTAGTGTGAAATTTATCGTCGTCCAAGTTAACAAAAATGCTCATAAAATAAAAATTACTGAGCCAATCTGAATTTTTTTTTTTTTTTTTTTTTTT
>DWAO01000386.1:0-26572 GCA_018230605.1 Heliconius congener
GGGCGGCGGTAATCACTTACCATCAGGTGACCCGCACGCTCGTTTGCCGTGTCTTCTCCATAAAAAAAAAAAAAAAACACAAACGTATTTGTTGAAAGCTAAAGCGCAGTCCCCAAGAAATATATAATATTTCAAATAAACAAGTAACTTCGTTTTAAGTCTTCCGGATGTTCTGGGATATTGCACATTAGTGATGAAGATCTTAATACTATTTTATTTAACCAAACACTGATATCTATATCGACGGTTGAAAGGGAAATAAATGGTCTAAACGCCAGTTGTATACATATTTGGAATCAGTGGATTTTTCTCCATCTTTTCAGCTCGTTTTCATAATTTTCAGATCACTTTTTCGGCGCTTGAACCCTGCAGTTACTTTACCCTCATTTTGAAGTCTATTGTATCAAACGACATAGAAATCATCATATTTTATTACTAAGTACTAACACCATTCATTTTTTTTTTCTCATTTTTATTAATACTTTTTCTTGTATTAAGTGTACGTTGACAGATTTATCCTCTTTTTTAAATATTAAAGTTAGTCGTCTAGTGTCTTTCATCAAAATAAAAAGCTGTGTTGTTTCAGTCAAAATCAATCTAAGCTTCATATATACTCGTATGTAATAGTCTCTGTCACTTGAACCATTCAATTTGCTTATTTCTTAAAAACAATGACACCTAAAAGATAGTAATGTCTTGACTAATTTATTTGTGATTTTTTTTTTTGAGTGTTCAAAGATCAAACACACGTGGAAAAGCCATCAGGAAATATAAAGATAATGAATAGAAGAAATATTAATTCGGTGGAAAGTAGGAAACGGAGTGTCCCAACACTAGGTTCTATGTGCATATTCTGCTGTGGGCGGAATACAGCGTGAAGGTGATTTTAAGATTGATCGATCGATCGTAAATGCTGCATATTTTATAGAATATAACTCCTTCGATATTTAATCTAAATAATGAATGGAGAATACATCAATACAGTGCCCTAACACTATGTTGTCTCCGCTTGTCCTGCTTACAACATAATGTATATGTTCAAAATAATGCTATTTAAGCTCTAGCTCTAATGCCATCTATAGCAGTATTGTAAATATCGCTGTAACACTGCTCCACTGCACTTCGACGCCATCTACCGTCGTTTTGTGCAACTCTAAACCTTTTTTAATGTCAAACTCAAAGTGAATAAAAGTAATATCTACTTCTCCTTATACAACTATTATACACATGCACGACTGCAATGATTGTGGGTTCGATACCTGCTCGGAGTAATGATGTTATGTTCCGATTGGAACATGACTGATATTTTGACTTTTAAACTGCTCCAGCACAAACACCTATTTAATTTCAACGACATTAACTGAATAGAAACTTGCAAGCTGAATTTCCCTCACATCCCGGTGTCTGATTGAGCTGAAATTGGGCTTTAATCTTTATTACCCGTGACAATGTAATCATATAAATTTAATCTTGTTATCCAATCCAATATAGCCACCGTAACAAAATACATATTTCAAAACAACTAAACCAGTATATATCAAATGAAAGGACTTAACTTGTAGAATACATGGCCTCTTGTACAAAATGGCGGTTTACGTACATATTCTTATTCCACCAACCCAATATGGGTATCATATAAAAGGGAGACGGATTTTATTTCATTAAATGCTTTTTTGCTAACCAGGGTCTGATGATGGAGCTGGAAGATACCCACAAGGACTCGGTAACGGAATTTGGGCTTGTATTTGAGATTCATCTTAATTAGTACTTTGGTGATATAACTAGGGTCTGATGATGAAGCTGGCATCAGGCTAGCTAAATATGGCAACAACACAATTGCATAATCTTGTAATTTTCTTAATATCTGCTTTATACTAAAGGAATAAGAAAATACTTTTCAGTGCAAAAATATTGTTAGATGAATTCTACATTATTATCGTTATGATCTTCCATGCAACCGTTTTTGTAAACAATACCAATAAAACAGAACAGAAACAGAAATATTAGCCACATTTTACATAATAATTGCTTAGGAGTAACCGAAAAGTAAATAAATAGGGAGTTCATGTGATTTTGTTTAACATGTAAACATAGAAAATAAAATGAATCAAGATAAAGAAATCAAAAAAGAAAATACTTAAGGATTGTTGAAATATGTGAGGAATGTTAAAATATGTGAGGGTTGAAATTAAATACTTGTTAGATTTCATAGGTAATTTAATTCATACTAAAATTGTATGATGATTTACATAATTTTTGATTGTTCCTCCAGTCCAGCTAATAAACAATATACATAACTCCTAAATATGCCGATGTTACAATATAGATACATAAAAGTAAAATATAACATTTCACCCCTTTGTATAATAAGGGTTTAAAATTGAGTCAGCTGATAAAAATAATTAAAATATATCGATTGAAAACAATACAACACAAGCAAGTGTATACAGTACCCTACAGTACCCTTTATGGCTATTAGTTTTGTTATTTGCAAGCCATAGGTGATTATTCTACTGTTAAATATAGTACTAAAACCAAATTAAATCGTGCCCTTAAAAAATCACATATAATCTAATTAAACAAAATATTAAATAAGAGCCAATAATGTGAGCATAATAATATAATACATTCACAATTTTGATGGACTAGATCCCACAACAAACGCAAAAATTCTCTTTACAAAGTTCACAATTTTTGGTAATGTTTTACAAAAGTAAACCGAAATTTGTGCCGTAAAAGCAAAATACTATCAGATGTAGTTTACTATTATATAAAATAATATATGTAACAATATCAATCGAAGCAGACATAACTCTAGCTACATGGCATTTTAATCCATCACATCAACACGTTTGGACTAGCTTCCTTAATTACGTAACTATAAAATCGATTACCTAGTAATTAAACAAAACTAGTCAAGAAAAGAACTCTTCTT
This sequence comes from Heliconius congener, assembly GCA_018230605.1. NCBI lineage: Eukaryota > Metazoa > Arthropoda > Insecta > Lepidoptera > Nymphalidae > Heliconius > Heliconius congener. The sequence goes on from DWAO01000386.1 coordinate 2,936, forward strand.
ATTCTATATCTAACGCTAACTGCTTTATAACGGTGTGCAACCATACATTATACGAACAATATCATAAGGTAATATATTATAAAATATTAAATAAGTAGAGCGATGTATCATATGTATGTAAAGTATTTACAATGTATTCTGGCCGATTCTGTATCATTATATAAAACTTAATTATGTATACTTATGTTTACTTACAAATTAAAGTTAACACAGGTTGATTAAATACGGTATAACTACCAATTACTAGACGTGTGCGTACAAGTTAGGCGTAAGTCATAACGTAAAGATATACAAACTACAAGCAAATGCACAAATAGACGATCAAAATAATGAAATCTGTGATGGTTTCGAAATTACAAGGTACGATCGTAAAATATACATTTAAGAGTCGTAAATAAATATACACATAGGTAAAAATAAAGTTTAATAATTTATTATTTACATAAAGAAAATATGGCACATCTTCAACATGGACCGACATTCCTGCGCGCGGTCGCGACGACGTGAAGTACGAATTTGAATAATACCAATTAAAATACCGGTGGGAAGCGAGAAACGCTCGAGCCGTCCGCCGCGCCGGCTGCCTGGTGGCGTCTGTCGCAAGAGAACTATCAACTTGTATCAGTCTATGAAGCGTTCACTCACTGGGCGCGCTCAGCTGGGCGGCGGCGGCGCGCGCTGGCGGCGGTGGCGCGCGCACGCGCAGCACGTGTCGCCGCGCCGCCGCCGCGCGCACGCCGCGCGCCCGCAGCGCTTGCGCACACACGTCACCTCGCCATCCTGCGACATTATTCAATTATGTATAAACTCACCGTTTTAAACCATTGTACGTCAGAAAGTTTATTTTGATCTTGGATCTTAATAGAACCAACGGAACGATTGTGACTAAAAAACAATAAATACTCTTGAAATCTTACCTTGCACCGGCATGTGACACATCTTTGTTCGCCGTGTGAATGTATTGATGGATGAACTTCTTTGCCATTGGGAAGAGGTCCATCTGGGAACTTGCAGCCACCTTCCGCAAGGATCTCCTCAGCTGTTCGTGGAGCTCCTTGATCTTTTAGCGTTTCTTCTTCAGTCTTCTTTGGATACACCTAAAATTATTTAATAATAAGAACATGTCATACAAAGGCTTATTTTACTAGATAGGTTTATTTATATTATACTATATCAAATTAATTATTTCTTGCAAATTTTGTTAATTATTCATGAAATCTTTGGCTATAATCAGTCAACATTACGAAAATCCCAGTTTATAGTTATATATAATTTCTGAAAGTTGCTTAATTTTAATTAAAACAAAAATATAATAAAACTACTAACTGTAATCCATAAGTATCATTTGAAAAATTTATCGATAAAATATATTACAAGACTTATTAACATGACATAAATCTGAATATGAGTGCAGGCAAATAGTCATACCTCAGGGCATACTCTGCAACAAGATTTCTTATCTGGTCGATAGGCATCTTTCTCTGCACATCTTAATGCCGGACACTTGACTCGCGGACACCGCACCTGTCGTGTAGACATTTCACATGTGCATATGGCGCATGTGTCGTATCCACCGGGGACCAGGTAAGGATGCCAAGAAGATCCCGGTGCGTGATATTGTCCAGCAAGATGGCAGCCGTGGGATTCATTCCAAACCGCTGTCGTCGAATCTAAAAATAGGAAATGATTGGGTTTTATTAATATGGAAATACTGCTGCATAATTTGATTCTTTGTCTTTGTCTACTTTTTAAAATTATTTCCACTAAACTAGGTAACTTTTCTTTGGTCTCAAAATGCTAGATCAAAATCTATTTGACAGCAGTACTTTATCCCGTATTATTATACTAAATAACAACAATATATATATATATATATATATATATATATATATATATATAAGAACAGACAATTTGCAATCAATACGGAATACAAGAAGCAATTAAATAAATTAAAGTAAAAGGGAACATTGCAAATGTTGAATGCAAATGCTAATCAATTGGGTATCGCAAATTAAATGGGTCGCTTGCTTGTTAAACTTTGGATTCGAACCATTAACCTATATTTTATGAATAATGAAAATTATTCCAATCAAAGCAATTTAAAGTTTGTAAGATTATATAGTATATCATATCTCTTTCTTCACGCTGTACCCCGCATGTAGCAGTGCAGAGGGAGCCTAGTCTTAAGACAGTCCGCTCCTCACTTTCCACCGTATGCTGAAAGAATTGCGTGTTGAGTGGCGGAATTCAACGCCGCGCTTTGCCTACGTACGTTAGGTAAATCATGTTCTTAAAAATTCTGTTATAACATAACACTCACTAGTACAAATTGGACAGCACTGTCCAGGCGGCTGTATACTCGGCACAGCACAATTTATTGGTGGACAACGAACTGGCACGCAACGCAGTAAGCCATGAACACACCCACACATTTGGCATGACTGTAAAGATGAAAAATTATGGTATGAAGTCAAAGTCCAAAATCTAATTTGTAACAATTGCTTGCTTTAGGAATAATGATTTTTTACATTCGCGTTGTATCCCGCACATGGAAATCAACCTGAAAGCCCAGAAGGGAACCTGGGAACCTGGGAACCAAGCGGTAATACAATCAGTTCCGATTAAAACACTTTCGTTTTTTTCTTTCCTTTTCCCACATTTCGTCGAATTCTCGCATTGCGTGTTAAGTGGTGAAACTCTACGACGCGCTAGGCCACGTTACCTGATACGGGAAATGAAAATATTAAATGTTTCATTCCCCCGAATGGGAATCGAACTCAAAATCGTATTAGCGTTACAATCACACGTTTGTGCCCCTGTGCCACGGCCGCTTCCTCAAGGAATCACAATAATAAAATTATGATTATCTCAAAAATATTTATTAGGCGTACATAGTTATGCGATTGTAAAAATACAGTAACACTTCTGTATTTTTCATATGTACATATAGCATACACCTGAGTAAGTTAAAAAAAAAATACCTCAGTTATCCATTGCGCTCCATCTTCGTATGCCTTTTCGTTGTAATAACAAAAGTCTGAGTTAAACAACGAATTGTCTGGTGGGGGCGAGTTGACGTGGGTGGGTGAGTAATTGGCACTCAGCTCATTGTCGGAGTCAGGTACCGACGGGAGGCACGAGGGTGGCACGCTTATCTGCACCAAAGTTAATAAGTTCAGAAAATATTAAAAACAATAAACTACTATAAGAAAAAACTTAATAGAAGACAAATAGAATGTTTGCCATTTTTGAATAGACAGGCATGTTTTTCAAATGGTACATTGTGGGTAATTTTTCTTTGGTTTTTCCCGAATGGTTCATAAATAATTCTAGTTTAAATCATATATTTTTAATTGACGATTTAAAATTACCTTCAACTACACATTATGTACGTGTCAATCTTGTTTATACAATTTTAGTAGCACGACATTAATCATTTAATTTTACTTACCTCACCGCGGTGGCCTTCGCAGCATGTAAAGTGTTGCATTTATAATTTAGTTATTTTAATAAAGTAAATGTAATCATTACAAAGTTGAATATTTTATAAATATGTAGAGACAGTAGTCATAAAATACATAGTTAGCGTATAGCATAGCTAGCGTAATGGCACAACCTACGTGGCATGCATATATCTACAACGAGTTGTAATTGGCGTATTTGTATTCTGCATATACTTTTGAAAATTATTATAACTAATATTAATTTATTTTTAGTTTTACGCTGTATTCCAGATATAACAGACGCAGAGAAAATCTAGGGAATTGAGTGTCTTAAGCACTCCATTCCCCACTTTCCACTAAATTTTCGAGACATTGCGTGTTTAGTGGCGAAACTTCACGCCGCGCTCGCTCATTTCCTCCTTACCAGAACGAGGAAATGAAAATATAAAATAATTAACAACATAAACTTCAAACTGGTAATTATATATTCGTAACGAATGCAATAATAACCTGTGGTAATCGCGCGCGCAGAAATTCCGTATCATTGTCTGATGTCTTCACTTTAAGGACTGCGGTGCCCACATTTAACGCCGTCAGTTCCCCTGCAGACGGTTCTAGAACTGATCCTTCGGAACCAGCTAGAACTCTCGGTCCCTTGGCAGTGTGCGTTTCTAGCCACGCTGACCACGTACTGGAATATCCATTTAGTACTACCTGTAAATATTTATCATTTATTGAAAAGGTGATAAAATTAGCAAAATTAGATTAAAATAAGAAAAAATATTTCCAAAGAATTACTCTTTGGAAATATTTTTTTCGAGCACTTCCACCTTATACATATAATACAAAAGTAGTTACGAGTTAAAACCCATGTACAGATTTTAATATAAGAAAATAATACGTAATTACAAAAATATTATGTTTCTTTATACATCACAATCTTTCCAATATATCTTATAAGAGAATAAGTTAAAAATTACCTCATAGTTTATGCCACATAAGGCATCAACTGAAAGCCACACAAGACCTGCAACGGGATTGATGGATGGTGGCATCCGTGCATCCGTACGACGGAGTAGAGCTGGACCTGCACTTGCCGTGTCCGGCAGTGGTCGTGATAACAAACGACCTCTGAGCATTGGAGGACCTAGAGCAAACATTATATTGTAAATATTTTATTTAGAACAACCAATATATGTATTTCTATAACAATACATATATTTCAAAATATTTCTATGTTGTAATTTGATTGGAAATAGAATTCTAACTGGAATCATAAATGGCTGTTAACAGATTTATTTTGTGTATATATTAAATTAAAAAATCTAATCTAATATTTATATAAATAGCGATTGCAAATTACTTTCAGAATAAATATATATCTGCTAGATATCTGTTATGACTTACCCGAATCAGAACCAATATGAACCGCAAGTTGATCTTCATATAGCGGAGGGAAAATACGAGCGCTTGGCCTCGCCAAGACCCCTATCCTCGTGTCCAAAATCTCCACTTGCGAATGACGTTTCCCTTGTTCCTCCACCAATGTTATTTTTGGATCTGTGACACTTATATCCTCTATCTAGAAACAATGATGATTTGATGATTAAAAAACAAACAAATCTAAATTATCATATTGTTGTCGACAGTAATTTTATATTGTAAATCAGTCGAGGGTAATGAACTGGAACATTTTTTGTCCTCGTCATTGAGTTACAATGCGAGTTCTGTATGAAAACTTATCTTGTCTTATTTAATTACAAACATAACATGATTTTGTTATGAATAATATTACAATGTTAACATTTTTTTTTCAACGTTAGTATAAATATTTTTGTTTTTTTTTTCAAGTTCACGCTGTATCCTCTACCTAGTACAGTAGTCAGCCTCCATTCGTAAGAAACGAAAAAACTAAAATATTAAATATTCCATTTCCTTGAGTGTTAATCGAACCCACAACCAGCCACGTTTCCAATCATCGACTTGTGACCCTGCCCCACAACTGACCTCATATAGTTGATATACATAATCAGACATCATAATACAAAAGATAAAAACAAACTATATATAATGTACCTGTATGTCATACACGAGTGAACCATCCTTATCAATATATAACAACGCCAGGCCCTCCGGTGCAACAGCCGCCGAAGGTCTCTCTGCTATCAAAGGTGCATGAAATACTTCACAAGCAGCCCTTTGCCTCACACTACCAGAAATACGTCTCTCGATGGTCCCGATTGCCTCTATTGCCAGTACCAATCGTCCTCGCGATAGAGACCGTAACTCTGCTGCTGTTACTGGTGTTGATACTTCTAGTACATTTAATTCATATCCTGGCTTGGTTACACTTTGAACCTGAAAAAAAATATTAAGTATCATTAATTTAGAAAAGGAAAAGAAATTGTCACTAACACTTTAATAACGAATTCTTTCAGTCCTTGACCTTTCGAATAATGCATAAACATTGCAGTGAGAAAAATAAAATAAAACGACATAATCATAGGGGAGTTAGAGTTTAGTAAATACATGTAAATGCTTTTTTTTATAAAATGTATAAAATTTGAACGTAGTGGAATTTGAACCTCTCGTCTCTTGGAAACCGTCCAAGCGCTTTAACCACGAAATCATAAGTTCTTATTAAGCTATGAAATTCGTATACGCTTGTCATTTTTTTTATGTTATTAGCATCTCCGTAGGGAAATTTTAAAAATTTCCTCTACCCAAAGATAATTGCATAAAATTGTCAGTTTTTATTATATGGTCAGAAAGATTAGATCGTTTCCAAAATAAGTCGCGGGTTCAAATCCTGTTACGTTTAAAATTTTGTACTTTTTATAAAAAAAAGTATTTTTCCTTCCTACGCGTGGAATAGCTCTTTGAAAAATAATATCTTAAAAATATATTTCCAGAATTTTCACACATTCTCTCTTCTTACACTATATGTAATCGTAGCAAACTTACCTCATCAATAATAGTCTGGTTCTTCTCTGGAAGTGTCAAAATAACTCGAACCGATTGATCATAAGACGATGGCTTAAAAACCCCATTGTATATTATAGCTAGATGTAAGCTAGGTGCTGGTCCAGCAGCACCAGCGACGATAGCTGTGCCACCCCACCAGCCTTCTTCTCGACCTGAAGCCCTATAATCTTCGCATGGACCATTGCCCATCGCAATGGGAACATGCTCCGGTTCTAGAAGAGACGTAAACATCTCCGTTGATAAAGCTGGATACCTATAAATAAAGAGAAAAGAAAATGTATATATATGTATTTTAAAAATTTATAAAAATATTAAGTATCTATAGATATATTTAGGTACTTTTCTTGCGAAATAACTATATATTATTATTTAAATAAGTTCCTTAGTTATTACATCACGATATATAGGAAATTGGTATAGTAGAAATATACTAGCTAAAGATATCGGCAAATTAGGTATTAGTTCCCGTTAATAATCTTACGGCTAATTTACTATGAACAATGACTATGCAACTCGTCCTGGGTAAATTTCTAGGGTAAGTATTATTGTCTGGTAATCAGCCTCGCTGTACATACGAGTATATTTAAATTTAATTTAAGATTTACTATTCAATCTTTCCATTGAAACTACCTAATATATATTTTTTATTTTAATGAGAATATCTTTAGATAAATGATATTTATTTATTTATTAAACTTACGCGACGAAACAAAATAATTAATATTTTCATTTCCTCGCTCTGGCAACGAGGCAAATTCAACAGGCAATGCCTCCAGGGTTCAACAAAAAGTGGAGAACGGAACTGTCTCAATGAGAACGGAGTGTCATAATATTACGTTTCCTTCGTCTACCTTGCTAATTGCGGGAAACGGCGTGAAGCTGAAAAATTATAAATAATACATCCATTCAATATTTACATTCGTAAATACAAAACTACACACTTATGTATATATTATATACACTTATGTATATATTATATACGTTACACTTATGTATATATTATATACGTTTAAAAATAACAGTAAACTCAAATTGCGAACTCTAAGTAGGCACCTAACACACAAACGGGTCATACAGAAGAAATACATGCGATTGTAATGCATCGGAAACGTTAGCACATATAAAGTTACATTGCGCCGTATGAAAGTGCTCATATTGAAGTATATTTTACGATTATTTCCTTGGTTTGTTGCGGGCGCGCCTGACACGCATAGATATTAACGGATCTTAAAGTGTTTACGTATTTTGCATTCAACATGTGTCCTGGATACAGTCTATAGTGTAACTGTATCAATAAAATCTTTGTTTTTCAATGTAAACGAAAAGTATGTATATTTTATTTTTGTTTTTACATTTGCCAGTCAGTACAAGCCAGTCGTAGCGAAAAGACACAAAGATGTGACTGTGAACGCAACAGGAAAGGAGGAAATTGAACATTTAATACGGTCTTGTGACAACATGCAATGCCTCCAGAATTCGGCGGAAAGCTTGGAACGGAGTGTCTTAAGACTAAACTCCGCGAGATACAGTGTGAAGCTAAAAACACCCATTTTCCTTATTAATTTATAACTAATATACCTATTAATTCGGCCACTCAAGGCACTTTCCATGGAATTGTTACGCTCATCACCCCAAATCAACGCTACATACAGTGAGCCTTCTCTCAATAAGCGTTTGTATTCTCGCGATACTCGACGCCAGACACCACACAGCTGTAAACAAGGGCAATCGTTGTTAAATCAAAAGAAGTAGAGATAATTAATATACCATCAACAAGCAATTTACGTTTTAGTCATACCTTATCAGTTTTTTCCTCGTAAGTGGCGTGAATTCCCGGCGATTTTTTCAAAGGGTGTTCGAGAAGCATTCGTCCACCTCTGTCCAGAAAGGCTAGAGAACGAGGTTGGATAACTATCGATGGTCCAAGAAGCACAGACCAAAATAAATGTCGTCGTCGAAATGTAAATCTGGCGGTTGCGACACCAGGAGCTACAGGTACTCCTGTCATGTCATCACGTCGTATGCACAGTGGTGACCGAGCAGTCAGTAGCGCTCCAAAATCTAAAAAATAACAAATATATTTTAAAATAAAAATTGGATAATGTTACGTCGCGACATATGTAAAGCAATATTTTAATATAAGTTCAATATTTCCTTACGTCGTTCTTCGTCTTCATTGGTAGCGATAACAACTGTCGGACTGTCGTCTTGAACGATGTCGGGAGCTGAAGTAAAAAAGGATGTTGTAGATGACATTTTTCCAAAATAGTCTATTAATAAATTATATTATGAACGAATGTAATAGACCACGTTAAAGATCGTTTATACATTGATTTTTTTACTCAAAAAAATTTACCATTTTCTTATGTTTTGCAAGCATTTAATAAATATGTTATGTAACCTAAATTAACAGCAAATTTGAATACAGCAATACAATTCTTCGTAATTTAGATCACGGTGGTTGAGAGTTTTTCGGAATATTTAGTTCGCCTGATCTGATTAGACAGCAGACTAAGCTTGTTAAACTGTGAGATATGCACAAAGGTACCTAACCGCACTTCCACAAGACGATTTAGTGGTTCATAAAAACATATTGTGCGATCAATTGATAGCAAGTAAGGTCCAACGGGTAGGGGCCGGTTCGCAAGACCTCACCGACCCTTCCATTCGGGTTGATTGGATCAAATGTTATTCAATCGTTGCAGGATTGGCGACGAGACGGCGACTCTAGAATTTACTTTCTGTTCTTCTCCGATGACTACTGACTGGAGTGGTCCTCATTTTATCTGAGTGATTTGTGTCTGATTAATGAGACTGCCACTTTAAATCGTATGTTATATGAATTCTTTTTTTTTTGTATTTGTCGCCACACAAAGTGTGTCACATTATTAATATTTAAAAAAAACTTAAAAATCAGTCGTAGATTCTTGACAAGACGAGTTGTTTTAAAGTCACAATTTTGTTTTAAATCACAGATTTTATTAAAAACTGTTAGGCTGACAGGGAAGTGTCTGGTTGCTGCGTTGGTTATGGGTTTGCGGGAATAATTATATTCAAATATTTTTTTATTTATCCGGTTATGTTCCGTCACATGTAACCTAAAATTCATAACATTTGTACAGTAAACTTGAATTCAATTTAGATCGAAATTTAAAAAAAACCTTAACAAGCAATCCTACCAAATAAGTTGTGAAAATAAAGATGATTAAATATGTTCTTAAATTATTTACTAAATAGTAAACAAATAACTATATGGTATATGTATTATATATTGCACATGTTACAAAAACTAGTAAATTTCAACACAATCATGTAGGGTACACAAACAGATTGCAACTTAGACTATGAATTATAAGTATAATAAATCGTCTTATCTATCATATCTTTCCGTGTACTATGCGTTAAACAAGCCATATCGAACTGGCCACGGCAAACATGACGATGTGCTAGACTCGTTTGTGCTCTGATATCCCTATAGAAAGATTACGATCAACAACAACTCGCCACCAGGATTCATAATTCAATCTAAGAATTCATTAAATGCTCGACAGTCCTAAATTTATAGGCGGGTGGCGCCAATGCAGTGACGTGTAGGTCTAGTACATGCAAATGCAAGAAATAGCTGGAGTCAACAAGCGCTGCGAACAAATCTTTGATATTAGATCGATATATCAAACGCCCTCGTCGCGCATAAATTTTATTATTGTCAATTAATTATTTAACGATTTGTTGATTTCAAATTGCAACTATTTATATCGGATCAGATTGTTTACAATTTCTCGAATATATATGTGAAAACAAGAGTTAATTAACATGTTATTTTTAAATTGAATTTAATTTGTGAACCGACATACTAGTACTACACACCGTTGTCTCGGTCCAACTCAAAGTGGCGCCAACAACGTTTTACGCCCGTAGTGTAATGAATATTTATACACATTCCCGCACACAGCTAATAGAGAAAATCTGTTTAACTCGAGTTGCCTCACAGTGAGTAGTCATTAACGTCGTTTTAACGTAAATTTAAAATTTTGAAAGTATCCTCCAGTTGGAAGACGTGATATGACTTAGGCCAAGAGTTCGTTTCGAGTCGAGTCGAGTCTTATATCTTTAGGCCTCTTTGACGCGGCGAGTTTTCCAATAGCGTGATGTAACCAGGCGCCGTTCTGACGATAACGTTCACGACTGATACCATGAATAGACTGCGTACACGACACTTACGACTATCAATAATTCATATTAAAGCGACGTAATAAAAAGAATAACATTCCATATTTATTTCGAAGGAACGCCTGTCTGTTTCAGCTCAATCTCTAATCAATTGACACATCTTGTAAAGCAGGTTCCTCCCGTCGAGGAACAGCAAGCAATCTTTTTTAGATTCAATCAACATAGATTTTTCACATGAAAGGCGTTCGGGTAAAGCGACATGTAACGGTCGCCAGTGAATCGTAGAAACTAAACACGAACTGTCGAAAAAAGAAATGAACAATGTTTTCTGGCACCTGTGCCGATTTCTTGGAAATATTTGAGGACGTGATGAGTTTATATAATAAAAATTCTTCCTACATTTTCTATACTTTATCGAGCTATAGATTATAATTACATAGTTAGGTCTTGTTTTATGGGAGTATAAAATTTACCTACCAACTATTTGCATATTCATGAGTGAGAATCAACCTAAGAGATACAAATATTCTATTGCATGCAGAAAAAGATTATTCTAATAATTACTGCATTCAATTTAGTTCTAATCACTAAACTTGATAACTGAAGTTTAGTGATTAAAACTAAATCACTGTTTAGTGATTTAGTTCTAATCACTACGCAAGTTTTTGCGTAATCAATATATAAATACCGAATAGTCTTGGTTTGTTTAAGACCCTCGCGTTTTGACATGAAACATTTTAGACGGATTTAAGAGAAAGCAATCAATAAGTAACGTTATAGATAATTTCGATAGATTGAACCAACCACCGAGCCTGAACCTTATTAAATAAAATCAATAATTGAGAAGCCTAGTGCAAATCACAGAAAATGTTATTACTTCTATATATTTTCTACAATTTTTCGTGGCACATTTGGATTTCTAATTGTATACCCGATGGTCGTGGGTTCATTGCCTACTTTAGGGGAAGTATTTATTTCCTTTAAGTGTAAATTGGTGTTTAAACACAAAATTATCGCTACCTGCCTTATTACATGCGGTACACAGCGTATACCAAAAAAAACAGAAAAAACCATATTGTTTAGTATAGGAAACATTTTAATTGAATAGTGAAAAAAGATTAATCATTAAAGCGCAACGTCAAGGTTGCTAGCGATTACACTAACTCCATTATTCAGCACCTTGACCTCCGTCGTTTTGTGTGTGATGTTTTCGGCGATACTATTTTAAACAAATGACAATACAACGACTGACGTACCAGGCCATTGGAAAAGTTCCTAATATCTGACATGTATTGTTATGCATTTTTTTGAGATCCGAAGAAAATCGCCGAAAAGTGGGAAACGGAGTGTCTTAACACTAGGTTCCTTCTACCTACCCTTCTGTGTACGGGATACAGCGTGAAGCTTTACATTATATTATATTTGCGACGAATTAAAAATGTGAAATTCTAAAATAAAATATTTTAACCTCTGCTTAAAACATTCAATTAAGCTCCATCGATACGTTAAGTACTCGACCCAATTAACTGTTAACCTACATGCAGTTCAAACAAACTCGAGATAACATTGATATTGTTATATTATTCTATTTACAGTTTACTTATCTTCAATATACGAAATCTTCTAGTTATTAATACACATCAATGAATTAAGTACTAGTTAAAAGCGTTGTATCAATGCAATTTTTAAATATCTACGTTTGATTTGAAGGGACTTTTCCTGTTTAGTCCTTTTTCGGTATCCCATGCATACTCTTCCTGAGAGAACATAATTTGTGATTTTTTTTTCTCAAATTGACGCTTAAACAACTGTTAACCAATACGGTGTTAAGCCGTTAACTTTATACCTCAACTTAATCAGGGAAGGTATAAGAAAGTATTTTCATTATAAATTTAGACTCCACCTGAGATTCGAACCTACAATCATTGTTTGTATCTGGTATCCCAAACACATTATAACAGATACATTTTTATTTAGTCATTTATTAGTGTCCTTATACAATATATAAATGACTACAAGAATCATATTTACTGCACGAACTTGAAAATAAACTTGTATAAATACTGATCATACTATAAAGTTATAGTTATCCGAAATACATGATAAATTAAGATTCGGTTAATTCTGTAATAAAGAAATTTCTGTAATGTTTTAACTACTTTCTCAGCTCATCATTAGTTGATTGTATCCAAGTTGAGCTCAAAGTCTAATTGGCAGAGCTGTATATTCTTAGACAACGTGACAAAAAATCGTCAATGACGTGGACATGAATGAATAGCATTTTTTTATAACTTCACAATACAAGAATAATATAGACTACAACAGAAATAACTGAACTAAGCCAATAATAAATTACAGAGTACACTGAGTTTAACGGAATGAAGGTGGTTAAAGTTAAAAGGGTTTAATTATTTTTTTTCTTAAGCAACAAATAACATAATATTTTCATTTAAATTTAATTTCCAAAATGTAAGTTAACTAAATTCAATTCAAGTAAAATTTTTATAGTGTAATATAATACCACTAACAAATTCACAAAGACGGAGCCCTCATCGTGAGTTTGTCCAATCCTCAGTGGGTACTCTCGATCGGTACTCTGTTAATTTATAGGTTATATTCGTAATGATTGCGGCAAAGAATGTTTATGGTACAAAGGCGGAGTCTTATTGTTGTCGAGTGTCGAGACATACCGCGGTGTTCGTGCCCGCACACGCGCCCGCATAGCTGTCGCGCTACGAGAATGCAATGAGCTTTGGCTCCGATTCAATGTCCATTTCCATAAAATATAATTTCATCTCGACATTCTATTGATGTGCCGAAGTTATGTTTCCGTCCGATCTAAATTCACTCTTACAGTGAATTGCACGATTTTGTATTATATTTGTTACAAATGCGACGCTGATGTACGCATAACAAAAAGTTACAAAATTAACATTAAATTCTCACTGCCTATCCTACTGTTGAGGGATACAGCGTGAAGCTAAAAAAATTGACAAAATAAAAAAAATATATACAACAAAAATGGTCCTGACATCAAATTAAAAATACTGAGTAAAGTAAAGTAAATAATTCTTGAAAATATCCAGTAACTGAGAATAAACGCGTTAACACCGCGTTTCCCTTGTACGGTTGCACTCGACGAGGCATTGTATCGCCTGCGGTATTTTTGCGGCGGCCTATGCGCGGCCGTTTACGGACGACCACTTAACCAAAAAAGTAGAACAACAAACCAAGGCAGAGTTGTTTACAAGACGTGCAACACTCCGGCTGCATTGTCCTACGGAGAAACGCTGGCTATTTGCATTTAACACCTACAAGGCCCCCGTAAACCCGCGTCGGTGTCACCACGTCCCGAACTCATGAATTTCTCTTAGTTCTCGTTGTATTCATATTTGTTTGTAAGTTAAGTCAGCAAAATTTTAAATTTAAAGAAGCGGTTCTTATATTCATTATAGAAAAATATTTTAATTCTTTTAGAAATTATTATTTATTATTATTAGTACGTTAACCTTTTTTAACTGTCAATAAAATGACATCAAATTCATGTTTACTTTATCTTAACCCAAACGTATACAATGACGATGTCTTTGTTATCACCGACAGACACTGTATCGCACGCCTTTTCTTAGACCTATCCATCTCAAGCTGCACTGTTATAAAAAATGTTTATTGAACGGCGTTGTCCGTAACGCGGCGTTTGAGGGTTCGATCCCCACTGGAGGGATGGATTATGGGGATGGGATTATCTGTCAATATTTTCTTCACTCTGGCACCGAGGCAAAAGCGAGTTCCACCACTCCGCAATGCCTCCATAACTCGAAAGTGATGAACAGAGAGTCTTAATAGCAGGTTTCCTCTGCTCATCCTGCTGTGTGCGTACAGCGTGAAGCGTAATAATCTATGCATATATTAGCAAAACAAATTGTAAAGAATCCGTTTGAAATATACGTCGATGTTTTACTCATTTACTTAGTTCAAATATAACGGTGTAGAAACAAAACAACTCACCAACACCGCTGTTTCATCAAATCGTGTTTGTACTTTTAACTGAATAAATAATGCGACAGACTACTTATGTAACTTGAGATCAGCCGGCACCTTCGTAGTTCATGAGTAATATCTAATGAGACCGCAACAAGTTTGTACAAACACGATAATAAATCTTTATTTGCTTTATCATTGCAAATATAAATTAATAATAAATATATATATTATATATATACATATATGCTAAATGTTGTGTAAGTATGGTTAGGCCTTGATTCATTGTTCTTGTGTGTGGAAATGTTTAGATGGAAATACGATACAATATAAAAATATTTTTTTAGATATTAGTGATAATACAACGTATTTCATTAAATATTATAAACAAAAACATTAGGCCCGGTCCACGTTAACCCCATTTCCTCCAAAACTTTCAAATTATTACGAAACATTTAATATTCAAATTCGCTTATTTGTTGAAATCTGAATCGCGTAATGCAAATAAAAATCAATTGCCTCTCATATTCTATATGAACTGGTGTGAACGAGGACTATTGGCGAGTGACATATCAAATTGCGTACAGTGTTCAAAATATGTGGGCATTTACAAATCTAAACAAGCGGTTATAGTACGTATTGCTGGTAAATAGAGTTTAGTTTTGAGCAAAACAATTTTCATCTTGTTACATTTAGTAGGTATATTAATTGTAATCGAACTGTGAGGACGCGCTGCCAGATCAAAGGCGATCCGTTCTGAATACACAACTCCACTTTGAGTATATCTAGAATTACAAATGCGTTTGAAATTTCGAATATCGTTTATATTACTACTGTGCTTTTAACTTGATAGTCTACAGTTAAGGAAAATGTAGTACTGATATGTGGTACACTAGCGGTGTTTTATATTGTAAATATTAAATTATTTTATTTTGGTATTTATTCTGTTTACTATAATGACCTAAAACAATAAAGTTATGACCTAAAATAACTAAAAAAGTCAAATTGTAATAGTAAAATATAATTCGAATGGACATTTTTAACAGATTTCCTTTTGTGTGTTAAAGTTTCAATGGTTAATGGTTAAGTTAATGGTTATACCAATTATTTACTATGTGATAGCTACCAAATAGCAAAAACATTTAAAGATTAATATTCTATATGATTTCCTTAAGAGATGACGATTTATAATTCAAAGTCTAAGTTAATCGATAAATATTAACTAACGGAAAAAAATAAAAAGACAGACGACGGGTAAACGTAGTGTTTTGTTTAACTCAATTTGGAAGACAAATATTGAGAAACGGTCACGAGTCAATGAGCGGTGTTTAGCTTTCAATATTAATCATTTGAAATTTTATATTAAACATATATACATACGTTATGAGGCAACCATTAACCAAAACTTTTAATAGGGAAAAAGTGGATAAAGGAAACCACTACGTTCTTCTACAAATCGTTGTTATGATATTTTATTTTTCTCTTATTTCACACATTTGTTTTTTTGGAAAAACACTCAATTATGAATAATTATTAATTTACTGACCTTAAAATGTGTGAAATTCGAATAAAATAAAAATCAACGAGCGCACTGCAAATGCGTGTCAACGTAAAAGATAATGAAGCGCAATATTGTTGCATAAAATTTTTTTAAAAGGAATTCCTCGTTAAGAATTTGCACTTTTGGACATTTTACATTCATATTATCTAGAACGGACGCAGCTTAAATGTTAAATGCAAAATTTATGCTGTAATTTAATCGGTTATATCAAATTTGTGTACATACGAAACAACATTTTTCGTATGCAAAATATAAATATATATATAAATATATGGTTTAAGTAAACTTTCATATTTTTCACTAATCAGATTAATTCATAAACTCAATATTTATTGAAATTGAGTCATCAAAAATGCAACTTTTTATATAAATGCACTTACTTATTGAGTATCTTATCTTTATGCGGCGGTGTGAGCCAACATTACATCAAATGTTTTCCAAAAGTAATAAATACATGTGCTAAGTATTATGAACAAGCTTTAATTGATCGGCGACAGCGACTGCTGTATCGTGAATTTCAATGAAAACTAGGATGGAATAAACAAGGCGGAGCGTTGTAGACCATTATGTATGGTGAACATATTGTAGCTGATAGTAAAGTAATATTAAATGGCTTTTGTCTAATTAATGTTGTTTTTTTTTTATAATATAATTATTTATTTATTTTTAATAAACTGGACTTGTTAATGTTTAAATAAATTTTAAATAATACGAATGTTTAGATTTATAAGAATGTAGCTTTTAAAATAATATGTAAAATTATTGTTTTTAATAGCAATTAAGAGCTGAACAGATGTTTTATTCTGATGAAAAGCGTAAAATACTATAATCTATAATTTATTTACGTAATTTTAACTTCAATGATTTTGAATTGATATGTAGCGTTTTTTATATTTAGACATCCCTTACTTTTAAAGGAAAGGAAAAGAACGATTGAAAGAAACTCCATTTTCCGCTCACTATGTATACATATTTATACATATATAGTTAGGTGACGGAATCCATATTCTCTGTTAGTTCAATCTGTTGGACGTAACGTTCATATTAACAATTATATTGTTACAAACAACTTCGGATGAAACACATTATTTTAAAATAATTCTAAGAACAGACAAATCAAAATAGTCTAATGTCAAATTGAGGCAAACTTGTTTGCTCTTACAAGACGATTTAACATTGTATTATTTGTTACATATTATGGTGATGATGCCATTTTTTGCTGTGACGTTTACAGTGTCAAATGACAAGGCTGCGTGTTATTGTACTTACATTCATTTTTATATATTTGTATGAATTTGCAAGTTAAATTTTATTTAATTTATAAAATGTAATTTTAATAAAAATATTAAAATATATATAAGTAAGTATACCTATAAATATATATAAGTAGGTATATCTAGTGTACCTTGCGTGTTAAGTGGCAGAACTCAACGCCGCGCATATATATATATTTAACTTATCCACGCTACTCTCCTACTCTTTAATACACACAAAATAATAAGTTGTTAAGAGCAAGGTTTATAGCGCTATCACATATCTTTAGTAAACGTGAAATGTCAATTAAACACATTACTTGCGTTATTGACATTTGACGATTACGGGCCATTTTATATTGTGTAACAGAATTAATTATTTTTATTATTTTAAACTAGATTTGTGTTATTTGAAACGTGTTACGAGTACGTAAGTGTTTGCAATAATAATCTGAAGCGTGAGTGTGTGAATGAATGAACGAATCAACTAATATATAATTATTGTTGTTTTTATATATAATTAATTGTTTATCAAATGAAATCAGTTTCACGCTGTATCTCGCACGCAGCAGGGTCGGCAGAGGGAACCTAGCTTTAAAACACTCCGTTTTCCACTTTGTGCCGATTTTGCGAGGCATTGCGGGTTCGAGGGACTCAGTTTTGGTGCCATGGCGAAGAAATAAATAAAAAATAAATAAATCAACTTCACACTGTATCCCACACAGCAGGATAGGCAAAGGGAACCTAGTGTTAAGACACTCCATTCCACATTTTCCGCCAAGTTCTGGAGACATTGCGTGTTGAGCGGCGGAATTCAACGCCGCGCTTTACCTACCGCCGACACCAAAGCGAAAAACTGAAAATATTAATAAATTATAATTTATTACCTCGAATGGAGGATGAGATGGAATCCGCAACCGTCGAGTTATAGTCACAACCTTGTGCACCAGCGCCACGACGGCCTCAACACTATTCATTAATATAGTAACGTAGTAAATAATATTTTCGGTTCTAAGTTAATCTACGTGATGATAACCACCGGCCACCGTATCAATTAACGGTGCACGACACAACAATTTAGTTTCACCATAATTTCACGTTAACAAAGTGATGGTCACGACGCGTCATTACATATTGTGTTGTTACCACTCCCAACATTTGCGAGAATACTATAAGTGCAGTCCGTTCTGGAATACTTAATACGGCCGCTACTTCTTAGAAATCCATCACAGCTAATCTCATGAACATGGAACGCGTAACTTGAGAAACAAATAATTTTACAAAATAGTTACTGCGCTCTGTCATTAAAGTTATGACGGCAGTTTTTCTTTGAATTCACAGATAAGTATTTGTACGTACAGGTGTAGGTGCTTGTACGCACGTCCTCGGTACAGCCTAACCAATGTTTATACACTGTCTTGTAGAAAAACTAGATTTTGTACTTATACAAGTTAAAAGAGTAATAAGAAAATACACACGGTTCGAAAAAACCATATCACTATAGTTTCTTTGAATTATAAGAATAAATATAAAAGTAAAGACTTTTTCTTAATTTACTATTAACATAATACATTTAAAATACAAACATAATTTAAAAAGTTGTAGAAAATATCTGCTAATAATATCTATATATTTACTTGATCGTCACGTGGTAGACCTTATCGGGAGCAGATAGTATCTAGTTGTTTATCTTTTAGTACCATCAGCAGTATCTATCATAATTAATATCAAATGAAAATAACCTTGAACTTCGCTATACAAAACACCAATCTCATTGAGACCACCACGTTTCGTGGATGGACCGTGAATGGTGTACGTTGTGAACGGTCTCTTGGCGCCCAACCACTGGCGCCAGTCTGACCATGACCGTAAGATATTAAAAGGTTGAATGAAGTACATCCCTAGTCTTGACCTCTATATAATATTTTTAACTAGATCTCATTTACAATTTTTCTATGGAACATTTAAAATGTAATGTATTAATTCTTATAAATTTAAATACAAAAATCACTATTGAAGTAATATCTATATTATGTTATACTGTCAATACCCCTGTTGTATGAGAGATGCTTAGACCATTTTTTTAGGTTTACGCATGTATCCCTCACTCGACAGAGGGAACCTGGCAACGTAGTGCTAAGATATTTTGTTCCTATTAAAACATTTCCGTTCCCTACTTGCCGCCGAATTATTGAGGTACTGCATAAATATGAATATTTAAATAATATGTACATATATTAATCAATTTAACTTTATAACTCCTTTGCGCCACGATTTTTGCCATATACCTACTTCATATTTATACATAGGGACAAATAAAATTGCCCTGCAACTATTGACAAATTTCGTTAATATAAAAATATTTGTAATTCTTTAATATATATCTAAATGTTCTGTAGTTAGTAGCTGTGTTATTTATCAGTCAGATAATAACAACTAAAAAAATACATAACGGGGAAGGCAGGGGGAACTTGGGAACCTAGTGTTAGTAGTAGAGAGTAACTAGAGTAAGAGTAACTAGAGTTAGTAGTAGACTCCGTTCCCATTAGGTTCCATTACCCACTTACCGCTGATTTCTGAAACCTTTTTTGTTAAGTGGCGTAACTTAATGCCACACTTTGTCTCTACACCAGAGCGAAGAAATGAAAATAATAAATATTTCATTTTCTAGAGTGGGAATCGAGCCCACGACCTGTCGCGCTTACAGTCACACATTTGTACTCCTGCGCCACAACTGGCCTCTAGAAAAAATTATACCTACATATTAATATTTGCAGTATCGCAATTATAATTTTACTTATCGCCCAAAATAAATAATACCGTTAAATCAACATTTATATACCCGTAAAAAAGTATATTTTTAGGTAAAAAAGCAGACCTTTATACACGCCAAGAACTTAAAATGAAAAGTGGACTTAATTTAAAAAATATTAAATGAATACCTACTGCTATACCCATCACAATATCTAAACACAAATATAAATCTTTGGCTTTATCATTAAAAACACATAAATAAGTATTGATTATATTATATAATACATAGACGTTATCTCAAGGCGTTTGTAAGTGCATAGGTCAACTGCAACAGCGAGACTCAATTGATTAACTTATTAATTGTATATTCGAATTAATACTAGAATGCAATTCAATTTATAATCACAATTACACGGGTTTTAATACCCAATAAAACTTGTCATAGCAAACAACGCTACTGATGTAGGTAGGTACCTAGTAAAGTTAGTTACGACGGACATAATTTTTTCCAGGTGGTAGTCAATAGTGGCGCAGGGGCACTCGCGTGTTATTGTAAAGTTATCTGTTCGATTCCCACTCGAGGTAATGAAATATTTAGGTAATATTTTGATTTCCTCGCTTGATGTCTAGGCAAAGCATGGCGTGCGGTTTCGCCACTAAACACGCAATGCCTCTAGATTCGGGCGGAAAGTGGGTAAACGAAGTGTTTTAATCTTCGTAATGAAGACCTATTTATTAATTTTTAATAAAAATCTCAAAATCTCCAAAATATAGAGTATATTATATACTAATATTTAATTTAATTTATAAAAATAATAATAGCCAACACTTTAAATATTTATTTATCTATTTGTCATCATATCATATTATCTATATAAAATAAATCTGTCATCAAGATCATCCATTCCGCTCAAATACAGACCACTCTGTATACAATGTTTAAATATTTATAGATCCTTTTCATCGTCTTTCGTCACTCACGCGTGTATCGATAAACACTATTGCTATTGATACCTTTTATCATTTCTTATCGCGTGTGTGAATTAATTATATGAATTAAGTTGAGTAATCTTATCACCTTATTTGGATTTATATTGTCGAGCTACGAATCTATAAATACATATAAAGCCAAATTAATAATTTATACTACGTTATATATACCTAATTGATAAATAAATCTATTTGCCATGTAAAATTAAAATGATAAACTTGTAAGATTTTTGTTTGTTTTCGTTTTTTGTTAAGAGGCCGTGATGACTCAGGGTACAAGTAGTAGTGAGTTTCCCTCAGGTGACGAGGCAAAGCATGGCGTTAAGTCCGACATTTGAAGCGAAGTACGTCCAGAATTCGGCGGAAAATGGGGAATGGAAGTTTGTATCTTAATAGGAACTGTGTGTTACCACAAGGTTCCCAGGTTCGCTCTGCATACCTTGCTATGTATGGGATACAGGGTGAACATGTTTTCCATTTTAAATTCATTCAATTTTTCCCGGATACGGTTAAAAAACAAACATACACTTTTTAAACTTTCATCACTCCGTTATAATTTGATATCATTTTTTTTAAGAACTAAATGTATATACATTATAGTTTACGAATAACCAAGTACATACTACATACATAGTAATGATAAAAAAATTTAAACTCTGATACATAATTTTACAAAGACGCGCCCTAATTCATTTGTTTAGAAATGCTTAATGTGATAGGACTTCCTGATGATCCGTTCATTCCATTAAACTGAGCGTAAACAATCGCTTGTTAATTCTATTGATACATTTCCGCTCATAAGAGTACGACGCAAAAGAATGCGCTGTCATATTTAAGAATTTTCACAAAGGCTACGTATTCGAGGCACGCGAGGAAACACTCATGAATTATTGCACTTTTAAAAGGACCGTTTGTGACCGCTTCACCCTATTCACATTCAAGCGGCAGCTAAAGATGCAGAAAACAGCAACTGAGCGTCGATCATAAAATTACATACGAACAAGTAAGTGCCGGCGCCACATTTCTGTGAACAATAGAATGGTATGTAAATGGCGCCAAACGTGCGATCATAACTTGCGCTTGCGCAGACCCTGACACACACAAACACACGCCTAACGCCTAAGCGGAACTGCGTGGATATTCCTCGATCTCAGGATCAGTCCATCTCTGCTGATGACGTTTTCTGTTTTTTTTACGCTTATAACTTAAAATCTCTTTGACCAAGATATTTTTTTTAAGCTTCTTTGACTAATCTAATTATATATGCCTCTGAAATTAAATTTGCTTTAAGGTATACTGCATAAACCTCAGTGAATTAGCCTGCCCAAATAATACATAGTGAGCGTTATCTTTCTGTGAGTGGCGTAACAGATTCCGTGATCTATTAATATTGACTACATTTTATTAGTTTTCTTAGCTATATAACTGAATACTACAATACTAAACATATATGTAAAACATAGGTCGACTCTCGGTACAAATCGCGAACTTCAATGATAACCTACGTGTGACAAAGACGTCATTGATATTACATGGATTTACATATTAAATGTTAGGTACATATATGTGATATAAAAGAAAATCAGTACATCTACATAAATGTCAATACATAATAAGTTCTTTGATTTTCACGATTATTACACATTATAAAAGAAAATATTTTTACCGGATTAATCGCGTATATTTTGTATTTTATACATTTTTGGGCACAGTCTACCCGTGACCACGGACTACTGTAAAGTGTTCAAAACGTCGGGTTCCCCAAAAATGTATAAAATACAAAATATACGCGATTAATCCGGTAAAAATAGTTTCATTTATAAAATGTCAATACACTTCGAATTTTTTTCCTTTTTGACCTTAAAACGTCATAAATAAGGGCTACCGCGTTTACTTCCTACATTTATTGGAAGTATAACATTGAATTCCTTTAATTTCATATATCAGCCTTTTTATCTGAACAAAGTGAACAATATGACCAGATGTCAGTTTACTAAAGGTGGTGCCGGTAGCCGAGTACATTCTCACCAAATTTGCTTAGAGCCGCCGTGCGCCGGCGCCAGTCTACTTTCCAAATAGCCTTCGTGTCTCGCCTGTGACCTTTTAAGCACGCACACGTACCTTATGGGCCTGCTCCACTCCTAGTCTCATAGATTCTGACGCTACACTTTTAATTGATCAAATTATAATTCATTGTTTTGATAAGTGACTACCAAATGCGCGTGGGCCATATATTCGTTAATTATTATATGTAAATTGACGCGATTAAAAAATATATCGGACATCACATATTACACTTTTAATTCAGATAATATATCATAATGTCGATGCTGTTTTAGAAATAATTTTAAATGTTATATATTAATATTTTTACAATAAAATATCTATTACCATGTATGTATTAAATCAAAAAATCAGCTTCACGCTGCATCCCGCACACAGCATGGTAGGCAGAGGGCACCTAGTGTTAAGACACTCCGTTCCCCACTTTCTGCCGAAT
>DWAO01000387.1:0-26564 GCA_018230605.1 Heliconius congener
TCATCTCCTCGAGTGGGGAACGAACCCACAACCAGTCGGTTTTACAGTCACACTTCGTGCCATTGCGCCACGGTCGGCCTCATTAATTAATATAATATGTTATTTTTTATTTATATACTATATAATTTTCTTTGGGGTTATTGTCATTTTTGGTAGGAATATTTGTTAAATGAGACATACACTGAATAAAACTCTTCGATAACGTCTATACAATACCCATAGCAGGTTCAGTCGCAAGTAGTTTCCAAAATTATTGAAGTGACCAAGCGAAGCTCTTGCTGGTCAAAAGTGTATTTCGTTGTAATGCTACTCCTCCTCCTAGGCCGTTAAATGACACGGTAATCCCCGAGAAGTAGTTTGGTGATAATTGTAATTGTAATTTTTGAGTAAATGGTCAAAATTCGTCCCATAGAATTAACATGTGGAACGTTTTACGCGCACAGATTGAACTATGACTTACCTAAACCAGCGACAAAACAGAAAATTTCGCTAAATTTTCGAAAAATTTTACACAATATAGCTTTGCTCAGCTCCACCCGCCGTACACAGCATGTGGCGGAACCTAGTATTGCCTCCAGTATTTATAATTAATTTAATTATTATTAATTTAATTTTATTCGTATCAATTTCCTTCCACGCGCCACGGAACTGTGGCAGTGTTTCCAAGTCTATACGGCATGGGTACCTTCAAAAAGCGCGTCTATCACCACCTTAAAGGCCGGCAACGCACTTGTAGCTTTTCTGGGGTTACACGGGGTCGTGTACGGCTGTGATCACTTACCATCAGGTGACCCGAACGCTCGTTTGCCTTGTCCTTTTCCATAAATAAAATACAAAAACAATTCTTTATTGATGTAAGTTCTTATTATATAGTTTTTGGGGCTCCGCATTTTAATAAAACAAAGTACGTCATGTATAGTACTACTTATTTAAAGTATCGGGTCAGGTTCCCTCAAAACTAAAATACACTCAATAAAAAAAAAACAGGAAATACGTAAAAATACGTAATAATATGCTTGTATCATTAGATCATACATCACATAATTGTAGGATATAAATTGATAAGAAATAGCTCTCGAGTGTCGACTGTCCGCGTCGCAATTAGACTAATTGATGTGTCCACTTTCTGATGGAAAGTTGAAATGTGTGTAGTTGTACGAGTACTGATGGACGGCCTCATGTTGGCTACTCATTCGTTTATTTTTTATTATATCTGTGACAATTTAATAGGCGGTACGAAATATTATCTATTATTTCATTAGTAGATCCAATTTCATATAATATATAAATTAGAAGAAATGATGACAGAGAGCTACGGCTGTAGGGGAATAGTGTAGCTTAAATATTTTTTTCCTTCGATCAAATTGGATGCATTTTAAATTAAAATTCAACACGCGATGTATCTGGCTGGATTGTAAGTAAAGATAAGAATGGAATGACTTATCACTAGGTTCTCTTTGCATACTGCGTAAAATGCGGAAGATACGTGAAGCGAATGAAAAAGGCATTCAGATACAATACCATCTGTAATCAATCACGATGGCTGTGGGTTCAATCTTAATTCGAAAAAATGATTGTATTTAAATTATTTTCTACTCTGGTAGAGAAAATTTCTCAACTCAACACACAATGTCTTAAATTCGGGTGAATAGTTGCGAATTAAGTATCTTGATAGTCTACAATGATACTAGATATAGAAAACTTAATGTAAAAGGTTGCTTACATTTTCTAACTTTTCATACTTGTCGTAAGCAAATTTATTTGTAAAATAGTGAGCTCGCGGCTTTGCCCACTTGAACTGCACAATTATTTATTTACTATTCCGAATGAATTTAGTGTTATATTAACATTATCACTTTAAAGTCTGGCTGGCCGTTGACTTGTATATATCTATACACGTAATAGTGCTCAAAGAATATTGAACGGTTGGTTATATCAAATTTCACTGTATTAATAAAAAAACGCAGTAACCTTAGACTTTGCAAAGTTTTGCCTAGAGATTTCATTACTTATTATAGAGAAACAAACAGCTTCATCGAGACAGCTGGTTTTTTGTGGGATAATAAATTTTCTCATACACTTTCCATGCACAAATAGCGATCACTATCAATTTTATTATATGTATAGTTTTGTTATTATATGTATAGATAACAAATTCTGGAGACATTTGCGTGTTGAGCGACTGAGCACAGCGAAAAAATTAAAACATTAAATATTTCATTTACTCGAGTGGGAATCCAACCCATAACCTGCACGTTTACAGTCATACTTCGTGCCCCTGCGACTGGTTTCATTGTTGTGTACGGGATACAGCGTGAAGCTGATGTTTAGATATCGAGGCTATTTAAGTCCTTTATATATCTAAAAAATTACGCATTTATATTTAATTCGTTTATATTTAATAAATCATATAAATTAGACAATTTTATGAACATTTTGAACAAAATAATAATTTATAATAATTAACAATATCACGCATCGTTTCTTATCTTGAGACTTATGAAATTCTTAAACGTAAAAAAAAATAAAAATATTTTTTTTTGTGAAATTAAAATAAAAAACCGCTGAAAACAAGTCTGAATTTAAAGAAAGTAATGTTAATTATAAATGTTTGCGCAACGTGAGATCTCCTTTAATATCAGAAAGCCAAAAATTTTAATGAACTACTGCAGTTACTAGAAAATGTGAATGGAAACTTACATAATAGTTTTTTTTGCTCGGCCTATTTTCTTTTTATTTAGCTTCACACTTGCTAGCGGGTAGCCAGAGAGATCGGAGCGCAATACGCTACCGTTTTATTCTAAACAAAACAACTATTATTTCTGGTATATATACATACAATATCGAAACTAGTATGGGTTACTCTTGGCCCACTGGGATGGTGTCAAAGGTTCCCAGGTCAAAGGAATTAATTCTTTTCGAGTTGGGAAAAGTAGTGTACGTAGTGTCATGACGGTACTCTCTGCCCGCCCTGCTACGCCTGCTATGTTGATACAGTGTGGAAGTAAAAAAAGATCAGTCAATCATATATCAACTATACCATGATGGTGTCATTATTTAGCTTAATCGGGTGATAATAACAGCAGGAAATATTCTTAAAGGTAGCTGTAATAGCGGCCCATAAGAAATGCAGTTTAACGCTACTTTTAAATACTATTTACAGAGCATACTGTTCCCACATCGATAAGCCGTTTAATGTTTTAAAAATTTAGTTAACATAAGTCTAATAGTTAAACAATTAATTGACTATCTCTGAAGTCGTCGTGTCGCAGCGGCACAGCATTTGGTTGTAAGCGCGTGGTTGTGAGTTTCAATTCCACTCGGAGTATATACTACTACTACTGCTCGGGGTTTAAATAAATTCATATTTTCATTTCCTTGCCATGGTTATAAGATAAAGTGCAGTGTTGCGTTCCGCCATTCAACATGCACGTCTCGAAAATTGGACTGTACGTGGAGCGCGGAGTAACTTAACACTAGGTTCCCTCTGCCTACCCTACTGTATGCGGCATACAGCGTGAAAGTTAATAAATTATATATAATTATCAATTTGCTTAGAATAAAATATATTTAATATTGATTATATGCTTCACATAGCGTTTATTCATTTATTCTTCGTCAAATAGAGCTATAAGCATTGTTGAACGTTATTGAATTCTTGATACAATTGTGTTTGAGTTACTTTGTCTTTTGCACATTTTTAGAATCGTAGACCAGGGATCGTAGCAATATTGCAGTAATAGTCGGAAATATAATTTTTTAGACAATGTATAAAAAATTAACGTAACGTTATTTTGAATCAGTCATGTGAGTAAAATTATACATTTTTAACAAACCGCGTTCATTGCCTTGATTTATAAAATGTATAACGAGTCAGCAAAACTCCAACTCCAGATAACATTGCCCTTGACACTACAAAAGTTTCACACGCATTTGCTTCGTAATGGAATAGGCCTAGTTTTATATAAGAATTAATTCGTTTAGATATTACTAAAAACAAAAACTTACTATATTTTGGAAGTTCACATAAAAAAATTAGGATCAGAGTGTGACATTCATAGTTTTAAATATTCATCTCATATTTATACAAAGTCTTATTGAAATAATTTTATCTGTAATAATTTTATGCTTATAGATAATAATTTATGATTATTAAAAGATACGAGCTATGATTATACAAGCAAACAAAAACGCGGTAACCGCATATAAAGATAAAGACAAATTAGCTCTTAGCCTACACGTCTTCCGTTTCTTGTCCAAACATGGATTTCAATGAGCGGATGTGACGCGCGACTACTTTTTGCTTTCGACTCGCCTTATTTACAGAAATGAGTTCGAGTGTTCGTTTTCAGGGTTTTTGTCAACAGGTCAATGTTTTGACACTTTTCGGCTGTATTGTTGTTAAGTAGGGTGCTGTAGGTAGAAAAAAGAATAGACAATTGAAACAATGGATGTCGGCTTTTTATAGATGGTAATTTGGTTATTTAAAAACTTTTTGAACAAAGTGAATCATTTCAAAATATATTGGACTAGTGGCCGCCCCTATCATTCCACGTTCCCGTAAGAATTTCGGAAAAATCTTTTTTAGATTTTTCATATCGTTCAGGATTTTCTGCCTACTTGTAAATTCGAGATAGATCGGGAGAACACCATAGAACCATATAGTTGCTTCCTTACCGAGAATACGCGCCAGGTATACGAAAAACAAACTTATTCATACTGTCTCTGTAGAATTAGTCAGATAATATTTTTATAGGCAGTTTATTTTAAAATATTTTTATTTTCTTTTAATTTGAACACAACTACCGTATATAGCTGCGTTTGGATTTTAAAATATTATATATTTGATATTTTGTTCAAAAAGCTTCACGTCGCAATCCCTTTTTTCCTTTCTCCGTAATGCATTTATCACGATGCCAGTGTTCGGACGTGTTCTCGGAATCAATTATTCGCTTCCACCAAAGTTTAATGACTCCAGAACAAAACCTAATTTCGGCACTTTTTAAGATGTAATTACTTTTTTGTAGCTTGCTGTTTCAATTTTAATTATATTTACACGTATGTAACAGTAAATTAAAGAATCTATGATATAGTACAATTCGATTCGTTTAAGACATTACGTTTTTAAGCGAAGTTTTTATCTAAATCTCTCAAGAATAAGGGAAAAGTTTTTTACATTATCAATATACATCGAAACACGCATTTACATTATTTTTATAACTTAGTAGCCAAGTGGCTTGCAGAACGTAATCAAGATAAGAAAGATCAAGTGTTTTTTAAAATATCTATCTCAAATTATTACTCACGACATTGATACTAAGCAAAACTATTTAATTTTTTATCATATATGCTAATATATTAGGTTTAAAGTATATTTAAATATACTACAACATTTACTTCTTATTTATCAATATTATCACAAAAATAGTAATCTTAACATGTCAAAATTATTTGAGATTCGTAATGGAAATTTAGTATCTCTGTGAAATCCCGTAATACTTAGCTCACGTACGATCTGTCAGATTTATCTTGAGACTTGACAATCGAAGAAAATATTATGACTCATTTTATATTCCGTTTTCACTTGTTTTTATTTTTATAATTAAAAATATATGAATATACTTAAATAAATATGTAATAATGTAGTTTAAAGCGCGGCGTTGAGTTCCATCACTCAACACGCAGTGCATCTAGGATTCGGGGGAAAATCGGGAACGGAGTGCCTTAACATTAGGTTTCTTCTGCCTATTAAGACTCGTGTTATTTTCCGTTTTCACTTGTTTTCATTTCAATTTCAAAGTTAAAACCTTAAAAGTAAGCAAATTAAGCTGAAAAATTGAACTTGTGTTGTGTTGAAAATTTGAAAGGTTTATTTAAAAACATAAGTTTACCAATTGGCTTAAATTAAATTTTGTAACTTTTTTAAATCGCTAGATCTGGAAAAAGAAAGCATGAGTCACAACAGTACCGACCTATATTCCTAATAGGTTTTTATAGTATGCGGTTTTCCAAACCGGACTACCGGATGCTTCACGTCTAACTTTCTATGATTATGGAAAAGGAAAAACGAGATCAAAGTACCTATCAGAATCTTATTTTCAGATTGCAATTTTCTATATAGAAATTCTCTTATGTCAGTTTTTTCCTCTACTCAATGAGATGGGAGATTGCTATTTAACGTATCGTATAAATCTCACTGGTGAACAACTAATGGGTTAGGCTTTCTAAGTTTGATTGATATGCGGTTGAATTTTAAATGAAACTTTTTTTGGAAGCATTAAATTTTATTTCGCACATAGCAGGGTAGACAGAGGGTACCTAGGAACTTAGTGTTAAGACACTCTGTTCCCATTAAAATTAATAAAACTTAACCAGAATAGTCGCGTATATTGGTCGAGTCGGTTTTCCAAAATTATGTTCAAATCGCACTATAATAAAATATTTGATATTAAAAAATTGCGAATATCAACGACTTTTTTTAGATTTTTAAAGGGTGATTCCACACAAAAGAAAAACACTTTTTGGAAAACAAAAATTTTAACGTAGCGGGATTTAATAACTTCTTTGATATTTTAAATTAGTTTAATTTTTTGATAAGTTAAATTAGTTTCATTTAATATGTAGCGGGATTTGTTTCCAAGAGACGAGGGTAGAAATTCCGCAACATGCAAATTTTTATGTTTCCTAAAAAGTATCAACGATCTTAGCATAGTGCGGTCTAGTCCTATTGCATAAATATATGTAAATCTATAAAAACAAAAAAAAAGTGTTTGTACATTTAAGGCATAATAAAATATTGACATAGTTGCAAATTTATGGACAAATTTGCAAGTTGCTTTCTTAAAATCAGCGAAATATAAAGAAAACAAAAGATGCTAAGCTCGGTATCAATAATAATATACTTAGCTTTAATAATAATAATGTTTAAATAGAACTATTACTATGAAAGTTACGTTATTAATTTATATTTTATTAGTTACAACTGACTCATATATTTATACAAGTGCCGTACCACTTGTCACTTTAGTTTTTCTGTAATCATCTGCTGGTTTCATCAGACCCATTTGGAATGACTTTTGTTTTAAATAGTGCACCTATCCATTGTTATTGCTATCTGAATGTCATCTACTGTTGGTTTCAAAAACATCAAATGTAATAAATACCTACTATGAAGTTAAACTATATGACTTATATGGTATATATTATATACAAAAATGTGTTTAACGTGTCTTAAGTAGATTTAACATTACATACAAAATGAAATAGTCTTTTTAATTTTGATTCTAATACGTAGATTTTTATAAATAAACTGTTATTTTGAAGACAATATTATACGGAACTTAACTCTAATTGAAAAATGTATAAACAGAAATAATACTAGATATATCTATAATGACATACACAAAGCTACACAAAATAATTCCAAATATATAATCAGAAAGATATTTAGCATATTAGTATTACATCAACAAAACATTATAAGACATAACATATTCTATTTTAATTATATCTCAACAGTTAGGACGCAAACCGATACATCGAACACCTGTGGTTGGCTATAAAAAAAAACAACAGGTTGTCAAAGTGACGTCACCGGGCGCCTCCGGCAAAAAGAGAGAGAGAGAGGCAATATATCGATATCGTGCTTCTCTGTCTAACGTGATAGGCTCGAGCCTATTCCATTCATCCCATAGACTATACAGTACGTTCGACGAGTTTTGGCCGATATTAATGAAAAGTAAGAGAAATCTATAAATCGAATCCGTGCAGCCACCTTCAGCTAACTTCAGGATGGCCACGACTCGTCGACCGCACTGTAGAGTGTAGACGAATATGAACGAAAGTTGAAACTTAAAACGTCAACGTCAGTACCGCGCCGACCCTCAATGGTGATAGTCGTGTGTGTGATATAAATTAAATAGTAAATACTAAACCGTGTTTTCAAATACTTTGGGTTTACTTTGTTTTCTTTAGTTAAGTGAGTGTTGTGAACGCAACTCGAACTTGATTGAGCGTTCGCTTTGGACAGTGGAATGATTAAGCTGGTTAGTATTTTAATTGTTGTTTTTGGTTTTGATTGTGTTAACGTTGCTTGTCTTGGTTCAACGTTAAGTTATCGAGACACGATAAGATTGTGCAAATTAGAATATTGAAGTCAAATGTAAACAATATTTTCTCTATTCTATACTTTTTTTACTTCTGTATGCGTCTTCTGCAGAAGACACTAGCCACTTGGTACCTGTGTTTAACTTTATCTTGAACATCTTTGGTACATATATCACATCTGAGGTGATCTAGTCGTGGCACAGACTTCCGACTGTAAATACGACAGGTTGTGGATTCGATTCCCACCCAAGGAAATGAAATATTTAATATTTTCACTGGTAACGAGGCAAAGCGCGGCATTGAGTTATGCCACTCAACGCGCAATTCCTTCAAATTTCGGCGGAAAGTGATACACGGAAGTGTCTTAATACTAGGTTCCGAGCTTCACTCTGCCTACCCTGCTATGAGCGGGATACAGCGTGAAGATATAAAAAATCTTAGGTATAGTATGTAGTGATGTCACATCTGACTCAGAAGGATGTTAAACTAAGGTTAAAGATTATGGACTGCTAACTTTAATTACAGATTTTTTTAATATTTAAAAATAATATTTACATATTTTATGTATTTTCAATATATAATAAACTAATGCTGTAAGAGTAACATCCGTATAGAAATCAAATTACGGAATTCAAAACAATATATAGTAATGCGATGGACACGTGAAAGCCTTTCTCCAAGACTAAGAATCTTCACTCATATTCGTCGTAATTCAAATGAGTTTTCATATTAAATTTACATAGATATTAAATATAGACTTAATTTGATATAAGAATTTTTGTTGTAATTCTCTTCATTCACACTTAAAAATGTGGTCTTAAAAACTAATAATTTTCTTATTATGTATTTAATCCTATACCTACATCGATTACATTTTTTTCATATTTGACCAATAACCAAATAATTAAGAATTATTTACATTAATGATTTTTATTTATAAATTTAAAATAACAAAATTACTAGAAAAGCAAAAAAATAATCAAGATGAAAGTGAGTGAATTTTTCTCATGTTGCGTTAAGCAATTTGGCATGCATCATCGGATCTTGCTCGGTTTTTATTGCTAAAATTCCTTTTGTTCTAAACCAAACGATTTCATTTTTAATGGTATGACGCCGTAATTGATCTAAGGCTTAATTCTATACAGCCTACAAAATTTAGTTGTTGTTTTCGATACAAAATATTTGCAATATTTTCTATAAATCAAAAGTGTAAAAAATATTTATTATAGGTACATAATAAATCTATAAAGATAAAGGTTAAAAAGTTCTATAAAAACCTATGCCTCTATATGGCTTACATTTAACCCTTAACACTAATTGTCAATATAAATAAAGGAACGAGATTTTAAATAATTAACGTACGAACGAAAATTCTTTTTGTTTATTCATTTACAATTGTTTTTTTGTTTTGTTAATTCGTCAGGTAAGTTCAACAGTTCGGGTAATGGCCATGTATCATTATGGTTTTGGGCTGGTAGTTCTCTCACACAAGAATATAATAATCGCTTTATAATTACTTATCTCGTTTTATAATAATTTTCGTTAAATAAACCTAAACTTAAGTCAGGTTTAGTAGTGGGAAAGAACAATAATTAATATTGACATCAAATTCTAGTTAGTTCGATTCAAGTTACTTTCCGTAATTTTACCGCTGTCAAATGGAATATTTTTCATTAAATATAAAAGTAATCACTAAATTCTACGAAATTTATATATTTTACTAGTAAAACATATGAGAGTACATATAACGAGGTATGAGAGCGGAAAGTTGTGCAAAATCACAAAATTAGCTTTCTTTTGTTCCGAATGGTCTACTTACCCATATGTTACGCGTGTCTCCTGCCTCTATAACGCTACATTAATCATTCGGTTTGTGAGCAGTCTTGCCTAGTGGTTATCAAATTTAGTCACAAAATTACTTGAATCATTTTACAAATATTTCTTTAGATGTATATGTTATAGAGTGAAGTAGGAGCACATAATAATTAAATATTTTTGTCAGCTTCCCGCATATAGTAGGGTAGACAGTGTTAAGTCACTCTGTTGCCCATTTTCCGCCGAATATACGAGGCATTGCGTGTTGAATGGCAGAACTTAACACTGCGCTTTTTGCCTTGGTACCAGAATGGGATTCGAACCCACAACCATTGGGTTACGGTCACACGCTTGTGCCCCTGCGCCACGACGACCTCTAAATATATATGTATATGAATTGTTTTATGTATTTTCTTCATTGTAAATTTCACTTTAAATTTTTTACCTATAGGTTACAGTTTAACCTGAAAAATAAAACCTTAATACATTTCAGCTTAGCCGCAAGCAATGCTATATACCTTATATTGCTATAAGAAAAACAAACGCAACTATGTACAAGTTAATATACATAGAAAAGATTTTTTTTATTTTACCAATTTAAAATAAATTACCAATAATAATAAAAAAACGATCACTCTCGTAAACAAATTAAAAAGGCGTTTCCTTTTGTATGTAGGTATAATAAAATATGAACAAAATTACAGTATAATTTTTTCTTTTTGTTTTAAATAACAAAACGTCAATTACGTGTGACGCGTTAGAAGCGAAGAAATACAAAAAATCCACTAATTATTTTTAATGACGGGAAGTGATTTGATTGATTTTCTAGAGATTTTAAACGGGCAATTAGTTGTCGTTGAGTATAGTTTTATAGTGTTTAAAAGCATATAAGGAAATATTGAAAAGCAATTTACTGTATTTGGATATTTAATATTAAGTTAAACTATAGAGACTGATGTAAGAAAATAAACTATTCATAATTTTATATGCTAGAAATCTTTCTTTTCAAATCTTTCGTTTCCCTTTCAAATCCTCTTAGTTCTCCCCTAC
Source organism: Heliconius congener (assembly GCA_018230605.1). Taxonomy (NCBI): domain Eukaryota; kingdom Metazoa; phylum Arthropoda; class Insecta; order Lepidoptera; family Nymphalidae; genus Heliconius; species Heliconius congener. Next base: position 10,972 of record DWAO01000387.1, read on the forward strand.
ACTGTCCTCACACTAAGGGCCCTTCATTTCTAATTTTAGCGTTTTACGCCGCGTAATATAGACAAAACACCATAATGCCCATAGTGGCAGGGGGCAAGTGTGTGACTGCAAGCGCGACGGGCAGTGGTTTCAATTCTGACTCGAGGGAATGAAATATTTAATATTTTAATTTTTTGCTCTTTTAACGAGGCACGGCGCGGCGTCCTCCAAAAATTCAGCTTAAAGTAGTTAACCGAAGTTTCTTAATTTTTGTCCAGGTTGCCTGTGTCTACCTCTAGCTGAATAATAAATTTAAATAAATAAATAATAATAAACATCATATATTCTTAACAGCTTATAATAACTACAAACATACGTAAAAATACCTTTTTTTCGTAATCTGTATACATGACGATGGATATTAATATAGTCATACTTATACCTAAGCTACCTTGAACTTAGTACTTGTACAGAACGAATGAGCCTTTTTTTATCAGGAGAAAATACATATTATAAAAGAATGTTACATGAAATTATACTTTGCTACGTTATGTTAAGATTGAAATTTATGTAAATTAATAATTATACGCAGTTGTAATATATTGGTTTATGACTTTTTGCTCACGCCTTATACTTCACGATATTGTTTTCAAGAATTAAAGGATTTTTGCATGTAATTGTACTATACTAAGGTCTATTTTCCTATTTGTGCACCTTTTTTACTAGTTCAAAATTGACAAATTGAATGTCTCTATGTAAAGTGTTTTAATTCCAATTTTATGCTTCATTTTCACGTCGTGTTACCATTTAATGTTATTAATGTAAATTTCTCAATGTAAAAAATACAAAAAATAAGTTAATTTCCAGCTTGCTGCTAATCATGTAGCAGAGAAACATCTCATAAGCCTTAAAAATATAACACTAAATATTATGATATTCAATAAAAATATAATATTTAAGTCATATACTTTCACCTCCACTCTAAATGGTATCTTTATACTACATAGCTATAGGCGCATTGTGGTGACTAGTCTTTTTGTAAATCACAGGGTCCTAATTTGACCAAAAATATAATTTTACCACTCTTACAAGGAAAAGCGAAAAAGAAGAATAGTATACAAGTGGAGAACAGAGTGTCTTAAGTCCTAACACATGGCACTCTCTGCCTCGTCTGTAATTTGCTTTGACGCCGTCAAAGCTTAGAGGTATCATGACTGACTGGTAATTGATTTAAAAAAATAAATCCCGAGTTGCTTGCGCCGGTTCTTTTCAGGTCTGAGGCATTAACTAGAGGACTGGTGGTAAACAATTTGACGTACAAAAAATGACGCATGTAACTTCTTATCTTGAATAAAATTATTTGACTTTGACTTTGACTTTTATAAATTTTATGGTTGTGGGTTTGATTTGCACTCGAACTCACAACCGTCACGGTGAGATGGTTCTTTTGTTTTCATAACAAACAATATTACGAAAATAACGCGGAAAGTGGGAAACAGAGAGTGCTAATAGTAGGTTCTCTCTGCCCAGCCCGCTTTATACGGGCATTGAAAGCACGAGCAGTAAAAAAGAAATATTTACATCTAAACTGTATATCTATACGGTAAATCTATTTCATATACATTTGTATCACTGCTAATGCTATAACATTCGTGACTTCCACAAAAACAAATTGGAAACAGTGTTGTCAATGCACGATAAGCTATAAATAAGTACGGAAATTTGATCAATCACGGTCTCATCGTGTTATCTCACAAGATGATATCTCCCACTATTGTAACAGTAAACAATGATCTGTGACGCAGTACATGTATGTATATATGGCCTTCTTTGTTAATCGTCTTGACTTATTCTAGCTAAATGTATTTTAGTGAATTTAGAAGTAAATGGAACCCCGTTTGTGTAATTTTGAATCTAAATTTAATAATTCTATCTAAATTATAATCTATATAATTCTAATAATCTACATTTAGTAATAATTTTGTATCTTAATTTAAAAGATATTTTAATAAGATAAATTAAATATAATAAGAAAAAATCATTTCATTTAAAAAATAAAGATAAAAAAATAAATCTTTATTATAATTTAGAATGATAGTTTCTCTTTATTCTATTTGCTCGGTCTTTTCTTTTCATCTTTGGTTGTTTAAAATGCGGCCCATATAGATACGGTTTTATATTATTTTAATAAAAACAGATTGAATTAAATTTTTATATTTACAACATATAACACACTTTTTTTATTATATTAATTCGAAAAAATTTTAACAAAAAAATATTACTTAATATATATATATTTTACTTTTACGTCTTTGAAATATTTCGTATGAATTGACTGATTTTATTAACAAGGATATTTGATTTTGGAAGAAACAGATAATGAAAGTGTTGAGGCAGGAGTTTCATTTTTAGCAATAATTAGTAATTACCATGTGTTGATAATTATTATAAAAACTAAGATGGAACCTACTTTATATTTTATAGCATCTTCAAAATTTTGGCACTATCCGTTATTATTGAAAATTCCTTCAAACGAGGCCGTCGTGGAGCAGCAGGAGCGGGCACAGCGTACATAATGACTTGATATTTGGATACGAAGAATTTTACCTCTTGGTTCCCTCTGCAGCGTAGCTGCTTTATGCGAGATGCAGTGTGGAGTTAAAATTTTTTTTTAAATTTTGTCATGAAAATATATTTGGACTTCTAAACAGTTATGATTTTTTATAATAGAAGAAGATCTAATATTTTTTTATACTTTTTTGAAATCAATTGTAATGAATATCATTATCGTGCTTTTGACCGTGTACTGAAATGATCATCTTTCGATGTCTAAATATAGCTATGTCCTAAAATATTTTTATATTTTATATTGTTTTCTAAATCTGTCGAAAAAAATAATTATAATATTTTTTTTTTCGTATATCTCTTATATTCCATGAATTATTAAATATTATATTAACTTAAATATTTAATTTATTTCTTCTCGTACTTTATTAATGGAGTCGTTCGTTTGTGATTGGATGTTTGTGCTCTTGCACTGCTACGACAATACATGAAAACACTTCACTTATCAGCTCTTTCATTTGGCAGCGTGTTGTTTGTGTTGCCTTAAATCCGATTGTTGACAGTTTACAGATCTTGGTTAATAGGTTGCGTATATAAAATATATAAATAGACATGACAAAAAATCTTTTTTTTTTCTATTTAAAAGTCATTACATATTTAATATACATATATATTTCGTACAAATTGTAAAATATTATCTGTTTTAAAAAACTTCTAAAGTCACTTACAAATAATTTTTATAATTAAAAATCAAGCAAGTGTTGCTTCTCATGGCTTTTTTTAAATATATTTCAAGTATAAATCAACTGGATATACATATTATTATGTCAAATTCATTTATACTTAACATATACTATAGGTAACAGTCGTCGGTCATTATGATATTTATTATTATAATACAACTTTCACTGTTACGTAAGTAAATCTAGATTAAGATCGATATCTTATTTTCTAGACTTGATTCTTTCCAAAAAGTTATTTAAATTTCAATATGTCAATATATTCTATTGTTGATTCTGGACAATATAATATAATCATATTTTTTTGTTAAAGTTGTACACTATTGTATTGAATTTTTAATTATTTAATTTGTAATAATGGTGGTTTTGCGACAATTTTGGAATGAACGTTGAGAAACTGGAAGATACAACTATATTATAATATATATTATATTCTTAATAAAAAAATATATGTTTGATACTTATAATTCTCATGCCATAATTGCACATTGTAAACGCGATTGTTTCGCTCGTTAGTCGGAGAAAATAATTATTTTGATTTCCTGAATTAGTATTACTGACAGAATGCAGCGTTGAGATCCGCCAAATCACTGTCTCAATTTTTTAAAAAAAACGGAGATGAAGTAGCTTGATACTAGTTTTCTTTATCCTCTGTGCCTAACACCTAACACTTTAAACTAAAAAATATTCCTATAACAATTTTAGAATATCGAGAAAGAAGTGAAATTCCCAAAATATATAGTAGGTACTTAATCGCCGTTAAAATAATAATATTGTATTTGTTAAGAATATTGCAATTATTATGGATAAGACACTTGAGTAAATATTTAAAGTATATTATAACTTATGTTTTACTTTATGCACTTTATTAGACATTATCAACACCTAATACGATCATTTCCTGTCATATCTTCAATAAAAAAAATTCTCTCTATATTTGAATCCACAACCACTGCACAACCAATGTCAGTTAACATTATGACATTATCAGTCATTTTTTTAATAATTTAGTAGATAATAATAGTATAGTACGCTTCGAATTACTTTTGCAACGACCGCCTTATTTTACGCTTGACTATGTTTAAAGAGGTGTTGTTTTGGTGATTTAACAGTCCCGCCGAGATTATGCTGCTATTACAAAATATAAATTTTGAATATTATAAGTTTGATTGTTTTACGAACTTTTAACCTACATAACCATTAAAAGTTGTTAAAATTTAGATAGTTATGTAGATATAAATAGTTTTTAAATTTGTTTATTATTTATGCATAATTAGGTGCTTAGTTCTCGTGTGTAGCAGAAGACATTGCGTAACAAAATAAATATATGTGACGGACAGACAAAATGCACAGTCAAAATATAAAACAAATAGTTATAACCAGTTTAAATTTGGCATATTAGAATGTTAAGGAAATGGAGTAGAGAATTTTCCATTTCACGTTCTAAAGTTCATACAGATAAAATTATAAGCCACAAGAGGTAGAATATGTAATAGCAAATGATGTAAATGTAAAGGAAATCTCATTATGTATATGCTTTATCTTGTAATACGAGTAAAAGACTAGACGCAGACGCGCGGACTACGAAGGCATTTGTAATTTAATAACTTATGTATGAGATAAGAAGCATTATACGGCGCGGCATATAATGGCGGCAAGTGGATTAAAAAAGTCATTTAAAATATCAAACTGACTTTAAATACCTGTCAATTACTTAGGGACCTACAGTGTGTATGTCTCATCTAAATATGTGGTTACCTATGCTTAAATATCTCAAATAGTACTGGATCGATATTCATTAAACATGATTTGTTCCTTAAGATATACATACAAGTATATCTCTTTAAATAAAATCTCTATATGACTTTTAACTTCCGAGAAATTTGTGGACAAACTACATGAACTTATTAAATTTACCAAAGACCTAAATAGGAACTATCAGTCAGTTAAAAAAAACTGGCAAATACGAGTCTGACTCGCGCCCGAATGGTTTCGTATCATTATCTATAAAAACGGCAAAAAATCATGTTTGTTGCATGGGAGCATCCTTAAATGTATTTATTTACTGTTTTATAGTATTTTGTTAAAGCGAAAAAATAAGAAAAACAACCTAGTGACAGACGGACAAACAGACAGCGAAGTCTAAGTAAAAGGATCCCGTCTTTGGGTGCGGAGTCCACCACCAAAAAATATCACTAAAGTTTCTCTGTCTATACTTATAAATAGAATATAGCTCAATTTAAATTACAACAGAAACTAACGAATATTTATTTTAAAATGAAAGTAAACTTCTGTAGCGTTACATAAATCATACATATGTATTCTAATCATAATTTGTTCATTGCGTAAACCGTGTAACGGTGTTCTTATTGAGCCTCTTATTTCCTGCAATCTTTCTTAATTACACTTCCATAGAACTTAGGAAGTTAAAACAATGTGTGGGAGTTATTGTAGGGAAATACTTGTTTAGAAATGGATAATCAAATTTTGTACGTAATATAAAAGTGATTTTGTTTCCTAAATGTGGAATAACATATTAAAAATATTGTATATATGTTAAAATATAGTTTTATTGTTTTTGCTTATTATAATTATGTTATAATGAGGTAGATTAATCGATAAAGAAATGAGAAAAATATCAATTTTAAAAATCAGAAGCCGCAAGGGCTGGCTTGGAATATAGAATCTTCGTTATTTATATAAAAGAGTTATTCATCCAATGAAACATTTGTCATTCACAAGTTTTAGTTATTTCCATTTCCACACTAGAAAGAATACAAAATGGAGGGATTTAGACAAATAACTTTTTTTAAACAAATAAAAAGATGCTGCATATCAAGCCAGCCTTAACTGTAAATAACTTTCAATTCCAAAACAATTTTAATTATCTTCCTGTGAGAGACGATTTTTTTAATTATAACATGCAATTAAATAATATATGTATGTAATTAGATATCATTGCGCTCGCTTTTGGATAGTATTGCAACAAATGAACATTATGTCACTTCCCCGTTTGTTGTAAATCTTAGAAGATGCATAGATAATTAATATTGGTTTAAATTTTTATAATATCGTCGATTTAGAATTTGCTCCTGCTAAACCCGATTTTGTATTTATGTAGGTACTTGTAAATTTTTATAGTATTTGAAAGTGTAATAAAATTCAAAACTTTATTTTATTTCATATAGTAGAAAATACAATTCAATTTTCTATGTAAAAACTTCCTGATAGTTTACGTAGGTATATTCAATGCTTTTAAAGTTTATAAAAACGTAATTTTGTCTCTCCTGGGAATTTGCTGAATACGTGAGTAGGTTTACATTATAAGCCCATGATATTATATTGTAATTCACCGTCCAATCCTAAAAGTTAAAATTTTCTCCGTTGGCGGTTTTCACAATCCTTTTTGAAGTTGCAAGTTGCAAGCATTGTGCATGACAGACACGTTGTAAATGCCCGGCTTAACTGACTGCAGGTACAGCGAGTCACATCGATGCGATTGACGTAGTTCTTTAACCAATAGCCTTCCTCGATAAATAGACTATATAACACAAAAGAATTTTTTTAATTCGAACGATTAGACTAGAGGTTAACGCTTGCTATCTAATAAAGCCTTCAATCATTTGATTAAATACAAAATGGTTATGTAATTAAGATTTTCTCATTTGGTATATTATGCTGAGACAGCGAATATGATAAGCGCCTGCGTAATATCGATACAATCGATCAACTGCGTGTCAACATTGGTTATAGACAGGTCATTTAAATGTTTTGACTGATCAAACAAACAGCTAGCTCCCGTGTGTTTTTCTATATTTTGTTCATGCTTAAAACTTCATTACTACTATTCAAATATATTTTGTATTATATTGCCGAAAGAATGTATTCAATATTATATTGCGGCCTCGGAAGATTTTATTGCATATTTAGTGTCTTTTAAGATGATTCAGTATTTACAGGATACATTCCAATTTGAAGTGAACTTAATCTTCTGTATTTTTGATAGTGAATCAGGCGCCGCGTGACATCACGCACACCTAAGATAAAAATTTCAAGGTACACATCCGGTTCAAATTGTTTCAAAAAATAAACCTAGTATAAAGTTTAATGAATAGAATAAATCTGACTTTCAGTAAGGTATAATATAATGTTGAGTTACGCCACTAAATATACAGTGTCAAGAATGCAAGTGAAAAGAGTAGAACACAGTGTCGAAACACTACTAGATTCTTTATGTCGATCCTACTATATGCCAGACATAGCAGGAAGTAAAAAATATTTGCTTTAATTTTGTATTCAGGCGGTCGTGAGTTTGAGTGAATAACGAAAAAAGATGACTCTTAATTTTTATTTTACGTAATTCGAACGGACGGCGTTGAGTTCCGGCGATTCAACGCCGTGTCATCGCATTATGCAATGTCCGTCAAACTTCCGCACCGATGGATATTCACTCACGATCTAATAGAACATTTATTTATGTATTCAAAGAATTGATCTGCAATTTTAAAAACTAAGAGACTACTTTCTAATTAATCCTCGTTATATTTGATTAGAAGTTATAATTTTATTAGACTAGAATGCTTGCATAGTCTCAGAGGATTCGCACTCCGCCACTAATTCTTGCCATTTCACATTGAAATACCTTAAAATGCTTAAGCATTATTTCATACATAATAAAGTTAGTTATTTACAATTTTAACATAAAACTACTTTTTAGACCATATATAGATACTTATACAAGTGAAAACTAAAGCGGATATTTGGGCCTAGTTATAGACAGATAAAATTCAATAGTGACCCGGAACCTTCTTAGAAACTGTGACATTCACCTTCAGTGGAACGTTTTATATTCAAATCGTTTGGAAATCGCACATTGTTAAATCAACGATCAAATAACTTCGACGCCATCGTGGTTTAGTTGGATTGTGCCTGACTGTATCTATGCGAGATAGATTTGGGTTTGATATGTGCTCCAAATAATGTCTATACATATAATTAAAAAAAAATCGAGACTGTCGTGACGCATTGGCACAAGCGCTTGACTGTAAACACGTCAATTGTGGTTTGATTCCCTCCTGATTCCTGAGGGAAATGAAATATTTAATAGTTTCAAGCTTACTTTGAAAGGCTGCGCTTTGCCTAAAGAGTCAAAACTCGGGGAAATGAGACATCGAATTAAATAATAATAGCTTCAAGTAGGAATCGAATGCGTTATTATACTAAGCAGTCCCAGAGAGTTACTATAATAGGTCTCCTATTCTACTATAGGCCTACTATTCCTTCACATTCGTTCATTCATTTGCGTTACAATTTAATGGACTGTTCTGTAGACTGTTGAAGTAATATCGTTTTGTACGGAAATGCCACAGGATGGAGATGTCGGGTTCCTATGTTTTAAAACAATGAACTTAAATAGATGCACATCGTATAACGCATTTCCTTTCGACAATTGTAAGAGCAGAATATTTAAATTACAAAACACTTTGATATGTCAACTTATTTTATTTTATAGGTGCAGAGGTCTCTAGCATTGGTACTTCAGCCAGTTAAGAATTTTTCCTGTTTTATTTAGAAGCATTGTATACTTGCCACAAAAACTCATGTTTTTGTCTATCTAAGAAAGTCTTTAAATCATATATATTTATTTTGATAAAGTGTTAAAATAGCGCAATCTTTCCTGCCTTGTCATATTATTTCTTCTTGTGACAGCGTTGTTAATTATTTCTATTAAAAACGTGGTCATTTGGACCATGTTTTCATCATTATTGTAACAGGTAAGAGATAACAGATACAAAATATAATGAATAAATATTTTATTAATTAAACTTGTCAAACAACTGTTATATAAATGCGTCAATGGTTGATTCATGAATATAAAAATTCATTACAAATTTATACTTATGTATATCAATATAAAAGATATTATAGTAAATTTTAATGGAACTGTAAGTTAATATTGTTTTTTCTTTGTTGTTCATTCATTGATATGGATGTGTATTTACTGTCTAAATACATATATGTAGATATCAATCCAATTATTCGAGACGTGAAGTGTTGAGTAATGGAACTCAACGCCACTCTTTGTTCACTACAGCGGGAAGTTGAAGTATAAGTTGTGTCAAAAAAAGATAAATATAGACAACAAGTTTAATTTTATTCTAAATCAATTAATTAGATGTAGGTTGAAATTCATGTATCTTATAATTTATCTGAATATGATTTGTAATGGTACAAATGTAAAAAAAATATCGTTATATAAAAATGTTTGTATTAATAATATTACAAGTTACCTTGTAACTACAATAATATAGTTAATTTTCGATTCATATATACGTATACTAGATTTTTCTCGCGGCTTCAGTGTTCAAAGGGAAGTAATACAAGACTCATTCTAAGTTTATTAACTCGAGTGCCGTAACTCTAACCACAGCGCAGATACAGTGGGCTACATCGAAACTATTAACGCTATATTACGTTTCTTCGATAAATGATCTACATACACAACAACCATTTTTCAATTAGAACCAGAAGTTCCAGAGCTTATCGCGATCAATCAAATAATCCTTTCAGCTTTTCAATAATGTATATATTAGTATAAATTCCAAGGTAATGTTATTTTACACTTCTTCATCCATGCGTGGCCCCGAAATATTCAAATAATCTTTTTTTTATAGAACGCATTTGTCAGGCAATAGCATTTTCAAACATAAAACGTAATTTATAGGTTATTTAAAAATTTCAATGTCGTTCTCAACGTCGAATTATAAATTGAACCACTCCTTTGAGTGCAAGAATTCGTTGCGTGGTTAAATTACCAAATTAACATTGAAATTATACTGATATTAATATAAGGTTGAGTGTCCACTCAAAAGTATTAAATAAGACGTTATTATTTTCGTTATAAAGATAAATTATTTATAATAATCTACGTTATAAAAAATGCATGTTGTGGGTTCGATGGCCATTTAAGGAAACGAAATATTTAATATTTTTAATTCCTCGCTCTGATATCGTTGGCCGTTTATCGTCAGTGTTGAGTTCAGTCACTTAACACGCAATGCTTCCAGAATTCGGCGGAAAATGAGAACAAAAGTGTCTTAATGGTAACGGAATGTTTTCTACAATTTATAAAAATCCTTATCACATCACTTACCAGCCTTAATACGAATATGCCTCTCTCATTTTCATACATGATTAACACATTAAGTAGACAGTCCGTTTTAATCGTTGGCCTTGTGAACGTTATTTGTACGACGATATTATATGCTGATAGCTCTTATAGGTACTTACTTAGTACACAGAGGTGTGTCCGACTGGATTATCTCTTCTACTCTCGAGCCGCATTTCGTTTTGAATTTGAAGGTCTTTGGATAGTACTGGTATTATTGAGAAATCAACATTAGCCTAAGGTTATATATTTAATCATTTAAGACAGTAATGATGTTGTTAGCTGTCAAAAGGATGTGAGGCAACGTGAGAATATATATATTTTATTTTATTGAAAACTTTGCGAAAAGCGAGCTTTGCTTTGAAAACCTGCGGCTTCGCCCGATTGGTAAAATGTCAATAATTTGAGTTTGACACATGACACATTTTAAGTACAAGAGGTAATTTTGACATTAAAAAATTTACTGTGATGAAACCCTTTTTATGAAAATATAATAATGATGAAATAAGTCTTTCTCGTTCAATGGATGAATGTTGTATTCAACACAATATATTTTTTCACAATCCAATAGTTCCTAAGATTAGCGTGTTCAACCAAACAAACTCTTCATCTTTATAATATAAAAATTTGTACTACGGATATCGAAACAGGTACAAACATATAAATAAAATTAAAAAATAAATAAAAATAGAGTTACTTACAAATGTATATAATATTCAAATCTCTATTTTCTCCAAATGTATGCTTATCTCCTGCTCGCTGTTAAAAGGTCCTGTTTTAGGAGGAGCTATAGGTACCACATATAACAGGAGGAGTAAAATGTCTGATTGTGAACGCTACAATTGCAGTTTCCGGTTTCCACTGGGGGGAATTAATTATTTACATTTGCTCGCTCTTATTAGAAGACAAAGAACGCCCGTCAATACGAAATTCCTCCGGAAAATTGAGTGATGCGTAGGGTGTCGTGTCTTAACTCTTTCTGTCTACTCTGCTATATATGCGGGATACAGCGTGAATCAACAAAAATATTATTAAAACCCACAGTGATACGTAACTACATAATGACTGAATATAACTATAATATATTTATATTAAACGAACTGTATTTCATCAGATGGCATTGTCTCTTAGTTGGGAGCGTAATGTTTCACAATCACGTTTTGGTCTCCTCATTGTGTGTTTATCTATTAGGGCCGGTGCACATTGAGAGCCAGCGCAGTGGGACGACCTCAATAGACAAGTGATATTGCTTTATCTTAGGCTCTCTTGCTTTATACGAAATAATAATCATTTTTGAGTGTTGATAATTAATATTTATAAAAAATGCTTTATATTAAAAAACATAACTATATTAAAATACACATTTCATTCAAAAACTACTCGACCAATTTTGATAAAATTTGTACAATTCCCCTAGTTGATATATATCACGCTTAAATTGAAAAGAATAATCTCGAGAGGACTATTAGTTTCCGGGAAATTGTGATCTGACATACAAATACATGAGACTTAAATAAATCGTCATTCCCAAATATTATTCTATACCAACAGTATCACAAACATACATGGCAAAGTGAGAACCTTCTTCTAATGCTTTGAAGTCGGTTAAAGACATTATTTTATTATATTTTTAAGTTATAAAAATTAAAAAAATATTTGTCAATGTTCATCTCTTCAAAAGGTGGAAAAAGATCAACATTGTTATACAAAATCTAACACGCGCGTTGAATATATTATAACTTGAACCTACCTTGGTATGACATAACTCTTTTTATACCCATCTGAAACTACAACTTCAAATACACAATGTCGGATATTATATAACTAATAAAATATACATAGAGGCCAGTCGTGGCGTAGTGGCACAAAAATGTGACTGTAAAATCGACTGGTTGTTTGTGGGTTTCCCCACTCGAGGAAATGAAATATTTATTTACGTTTCTTCGCTCTGGTGTCGGGGCAAGGCGCGGCGTTGAGTTCCGCTTCCAGAGCTCAGCGGAAAGTGGGGAAAAGAGTGTTTTAAAACACTAGGTTCCCTCTGCCTACTCTGATGTGTGCGGGTTACAGCGTGAAGCTGATTTATTTTTTTATTAAGTTATAATATAATTTATTCTTTTTGATAAATGTAATTTTATTATATACACTAATAATATTATATGTTTATCGTATATCTATATCTAATTCATTAATATGTGCATGTACCCTTATGTACATTGATAGCAATCACTAAAGTTGCTTTATATTCACTATTATACATTATCGTTACTGATTTCAAATCTTTATTAATTTGCGTTTTTTTTATATTTCATTTTAATAATTTTTATTAAGGTCATTCTATTTGAAAGTACCTACTACGTTTCTTAGAAATTGTGATACGTACCTACATATGTGTATTTAATTTATGTTTTTGTAAGTTGCAACATGCAATAAGTTTTGCCTTGATTTGAGTTAATTAATATAACATTAAGTGAAAAGAGACAGTCGTGGGCCAGTTATACAATGACTATGAAGTGACTGTAAACACGACGGTTATTGATTCGATTCCCTCTCGAAGGAATGAATAACTTTCATTTTCTCGCTCTGATAACAACGCAAAGCGCATTGTTGAGTTACGCACCCAACAAGTAACGTCACGAAAATTGAGTATGTTAACATTAGTTGCCTGATGCATGCCTACCCTGGTATAAGCGGTATACAGCGTGGCGGCTTATTGTAATAGTAAGCCGCCACGCTGGCAATGAAAATATTTAATTTTAATGACAATATTTAATTTAAATAATTAAAATAATAAAGAGACCAGCCGTGACGCATGGGCACAAAGAGTGACTGTAAAATCGACTGGTTGTGGGTTCGGTCCCCACTCGAGGAAATAAAATATTTATTTACATTTATATTTTCATTTCTTCCCACTCTTCGCCATTCAACATGCAATGCCTCCAGAACTCGGCGGAATAATTAAAGTTAACTAAACTGAAAAGGGTGGCTTGATACTATATTTCTCTCCGCTTTTTTTAATTATTTTTTTTTCTAGGAATCACCAGAAGTCCACATGTCTCTACCCCTGCCTCGGGCGCCTGATCCTGCAGCTCTGGCTGCATATTGGGCCGAATATGAAGACTTATGCCGCCAGATCAGCACTGCACACAATAATGACGACGAAGATAATCATTACGAAGGTAATATTTAATTACTTGAAAGTAAAAAAAAAATGAGGCGTTAATTGGCGCCATTCAAAACTTAGTGTTCCGAAGCGGAGAACAAAGCACACAAGAAATTCGGTGTCCTTCCTGTCTTGAATTCTCTTTGTCTTCCTTGCTATTGCTATGCTATTTGCTAAGGATTCAAATCCGATTTAGGAGACCGTCTTAATAGTTATACTGTAACGCCAGATTTCGTTGCCTAATGAGCTGAGAATAGATCTTATCTTCTCAATGTTTCGTGAAAATTAAGAATATCCTAATTACTTGTAAATTTCTAGGTCGCGATAATATAAGTAGGTACTAATTAGGTAGATATTGAAGTTGAAGTAAAATATTCTTTATTAAAATGTAAATATGTATGTAATGTAAATGTGTATGTGTGTATGTAATGTAAATGTAATGTTAAAGGCAGGTAGGTACAAGGTGTGAAAAAATAGGAGGGATGTTCAGAGTAGGATTTGAATATCGATTTATATAAAAAAGAAAAACATTTACTAACGATTTTCCAAAAGATTCGATTTTGCGTAGACTATAAAACATAATAGTTATTTAGAAAGCGAATTTATAATATCTTATATTTTCCCGCTCCAGTAGGAGTTTCGGTAAGTCAGCTCTTAGTGTTCCCCAACAATTTTATGTTAGCTTCACGCGGTATCCCGCACACAGCACCCAACAATTTCCATGCCAAATTTGTCTGTCAGTCTCAATCAAAAAGTTATTTTATTCAATACTAGCGTGACATTAATTGAGGCTTATGTGCTATTATGATGTATAAGCTATATTACTGTAAAGTTTCATCTAAATCCTTTTCGTTTTTGTGCTGGAGAGAACGAACATGCAAACATTCATATTTATGATATAAGTAGGAGTAAATTAAAACATTTCTAGTATTTAGCCCAGTTTTTTATTACATCTAAACAGTGTTTACACTGTCTCTTTAAATGGGGCTATCGATACACTTGTTTGATTTCGATATGCATATATTGATTGTGTTATCGCTCTAAAACGTATAAAGTTATCGTAACAAAGGATTATCGTACTCGGTGAAGCAATTGTTCCGTATTGCATTAAATTTTCGATTTTCATTACATACATTTTACCCAAAAAACAATAATATTTACTTAAATCTTTCGTAATACCAAAAAATTACAAGCTTATAATCAAAAATTTTTGTATTTTGTAATTGCTTTATAATAGAAAAGCGGCCGGCCAGACACGACTGGTTGCTGGTTCTATTCCCACTCGAGGAAGTGTAGTATTGAATATTTAAATTTTTCTCGCTATGATAACGAGACAACGTGCGGCGTTGAGTTCCGACACTCTACACGCCATACCTCCAGAATTCGGCAGAACGGGAACAGAAGTGTCTTAAAGAGAACAAGAAAGAAAAAATATTTTAAAATAATTTCGTCACAAATTTCGTCAAAGTCACAATAAATCACTGATAGGTATCCTAAACAAGGTTTATTTTCCTTAAACACAATTCACTTCGTTATCACGTCTTATTTCGTCACGAGGACGTCGCGCGTCGGTTGTGGGTGCATTTCGTCACTACTTGCACTGCACGCCGCATTCTAAGACTGAACTCGGTACTATACCTCTAAAGTCAATATATTAAAATGTCGCATTCATGTACATTTACGTATATTTACGATATATCCTGTTGTATGACCTGTTTTTAGGTTGGCTTTCTAACCATGTCGAGAGGTTTTTGGGATTTTTTTTTAAATGTTTATATTGCAAAGAATAATAAATAAATAATAAATATCACATGCAACTAATTCAATATTACTTATCTAGAAAACGTATATAATTTTTTTTTTTATGGAAAAGACACGGCAAACGAGTGTGCGGGTCACCTGATGGTTAGTGATTACCGCCGCCCACGTGCAACCCCAGAGGAGCTACAGGTGCGTTGCCGGCCTTTAAGATGGGTTGGGC